>VVHJ01019890.1:6367-31345 GCA_015107715.1 Tylochromis polylepis
GCTCTGGGCCCACCCCCCCCCCCCCCCCCCCCCCCCCCCACCAAAACTAACACCCAGGATGACTGCATAAAATCAAATCTTATTTAATAGCAATTCCTCTCAAGAGCTATCTCTTCTAAATCTGAAATGGTGTGATTCTACACCTTAA
Source organism: Tylochromis polylepis (assembly GCA_015107715.1). Classification (NCBI taxonomy): domain Eukaryota; kingdom Metazoa; phylum Chordata; class Actinopteri; order Cichliformes; family Cichlidae; genus Tylochromis; species Tylochromis polylepis. Next base: position 6,516 of record VVHJ01019890.1, read on the forward strand.
ATCCCTTTAACAAGGCTGAACTGAAGAGTCTTCATAAATCTTAGAAATTAAATGGAAATTAATCTCCCGTTATGAAAGAGAAGGATTCCTGTAGAAGGAAAGCTCACGTTCCCGTAGTAGTTTCTTTTTGTTTTCTTTATTTGCTTTGCAAATTATTTTATATAAGCAACATTAATTGTTAGTCTGTTGAATTCTGATGTTGAATCCTCCACACTGTTCAAACCTCCATCTTGAATTTTCAAACAAAGTGACTGAAATTGACAAAATTTAATGGCCTTTTCCTTTGCCCATTATTCACTTTCACACCAGGCTTCATTAAATTCCCGTGAGTGAAACATAAGTTGGCTACACGCCCTTTAGTTCTTTACTTTTTTTTTTTTTAAGAAGGAGACTTTCCTTATAGTACGACAAGAATTTTTTTTAATGAACAAATGTATTTGATTTTCCAATTTTATTTTGATAATTTAGTGTCATTGAGACTTCTGTTCTATTCAGTTCAATTCAGTTTCATTTATATGGCGCCAAATCCCACCAGTTGCCTCAAGGCGCTTTATAATGTAAGATAAAGACCCTACAATAATACAGAGAAAACCTCAACAATCAGACGACCCTCTTTGAGCAAGCGCTTTGGTGACAGTGGGAAGGAAAAACTCCCTTTTAACAGGAAGAAACCTCCAGCAGAACCAGGCTCAGGGAGGGCAGCCATCTACTGAGGTTGGTTGGGGTCATTCTACATGGTTAATAATTAACTTGCAAACCCCACCTCCAACCAACTTGTATTTTTCTGTATTGTTGTAGGGTCTTCACCACAATCTAAAATGCCTCGAGCCAATTATTGTTGAAACTGAATTGAAACTCGACTGCAGAACTATGCCGTAAGGTTGTGCCTTGTTCTGTTGAAAACTTCACATATTGCCCAACCATGATCTATAACTTAGGTTGTCATATTCTTATTGCATGCTAGGAACAAAAACGTGTTAAACTTATATAGCTTGAGAGAGGAACGGCTCGAGGCATCGGCACAGGAAACAATTCACTCATCGCTTTATTGCTGACGGTTGGTTGAGAGAAGTAAGAAAACAAATGTAGATCTTTACCTTATAATATAAAGTGCTTTGAGACAACTGTTGTTGTGATTTGGTGCTACATAAACAAAATTGAATTGAACTGAATTGAATGTGAAGATGTGGCCATTTGCATCTCAGTGGCACAATATTGCAATAGTTTAGTTATTATTTTAGTTCAGTTAGTGCATGCAATAGTGTCGTGGTTACCACATTTACAAGGCAAACAAAAGGTTGCGGGTTCACAGATCAGTCGGGGATGGCTTTAAAGCTGCCAAACAAACCATGCAGCGCTACCCGCTGTGGCGGCCCCTTGTGGCAAGGGAGAAAATGAACGTAGCTTTTTGTTTCAGTTATTAGAACAGAGACATGTTAGACAAGGTATCAAAGCTGTTAGTTTGACTCTAAGTACAGCACAGCATGGAAGCATTAGTAGAGAGCACTATACGTACCAAACAAAGTATAAAAGGTTTCCTGTTGTTTCACAGATCCTCTGTAGCAGCAAGAAACACGTCTACACTACTACACATGTCAATCCTTTTCCTCTGTTCCCTCTGTAGTGTCAGCATGCAGAAAAAATGTAGCTTTTCATAGTTTATTCCTTCATCGCTTTCCTTTCTTCTGGCCATCCCTCCTCTCTGGTCGATGCACTGGGCTCTGTGACAGTTATTGTGGGCTGCATACCCGGCAGACCTGCCTGTCTTTGAAGTCTCCTCTTACTGCCATGTGTTTGTGTTTGTGTATGTTAGCTGGGGTGACACTTGGACAGCCCCTGAGAAGGTCTGAAGATAACTGTGTCTGGAAACCACGAGACACTGCGGCTGAGTTTGCAAGGAAGTAAAACAGAAAAGCAAATAAGATAAATAAACATAAAGCATGCAAAATGAGAAAACAGAATCCACACACAGCCTCACATCCTCAAAACCTACTACCTACCTTGTTGTTGAAACAACAAGACCCTAAATTCTGTTGACATGCTCCCCATCCTCACATATATATCTAGGTCTACCACCCTGTAAAAATAAACAACGGGACTCCAGAGACAGCTCAGACAACCCAGAACTGTCATAAATGAGGATCCAAGTCCCTGATCAAAGGGCCCGCCACCGCCGCTTTGAGCTCCCCAGCCCTGGAAACGGGGCCGCCATCCCGCCCGATCGACCTGTGTGGTGACGACAGGGAGCTGCGCTGCAGGGAGCGCAGCAGCTGGCTTTGACAAGTCTGAATGGGACTTAATCCTGTGGAGGTATTGTGGACTCCTTGGCATAAATACATTCACCACAGGGAGCGCAGGACTAGAATATTCTATTAAAGATTTAAGCAGCCAGATGGGGGAGGATGTGCGCATGCTTGTGTACGGGTGTGTAGAACAGTCTCTATCACCCAAAGTTAGAAAACACCCGAGGTGATTCTCAATCTCCCTCAGGTCACGGTGCTCTGTTTGCACGTTCCTGTGGGGGTGTTTGTTTGTACGTTTGAAAGTGGGATAGAAGAAGAAAGGTGGATCGGAGCTAGAACAAAGAGATGTGTGCCTGTGTTTGTGTGTGTGCTTACCTGAGTTTATGTGTGCCTACTTTCCAATACAGTGTGGAAAGTACCCTACAGTGTGGTGTTGCTTGGAGGTCAGTCGGGGTTAAATTGGTGAAACTGCAGCAGGGACAGAGGGCGGAGAGGCCGACAGGAATGAATGAAATCAGTGCAGGGTGTTCAACAATACGACCAACATCGGGGCAGCGAGGAGGCTGTGCCACTTCCTTTTAAATTGCATGTGATCATTTTAGCCCAGTTTAGCCTGATTGGGCTCACACTACATCACAGAAACATTAGGAAACGCTGCGAAAGAGTGTGTGGAGAGAAGATGTCGCAAGAAGTGCACTTGCACAAGAGCTTGCAAACTGTTGCATGTCCACTCAAAGCGCTTACTCCAGTTACAGCTGCTTCACTCATGCTCCAAGGTGCTACTCTCTGCAGCCACTGCTAAAACAGCATTTCGTCCAGAATCCAAAAAATCATGGTGGAGTAAATGCTGTGGCAGGGGGCATGCTTGGCTGCTAGAGGAACCAGGTCACTAGTGTTCATTGATGATATACACTTCAAAATTCATCCTGCTACTTCTGTCTGCACTTACATTTCTATACTCTCTGCTCAGATTGTGCCACGTTCTGCAAAACTGAGAGTTTCTTAAGACAAAGGTATATTTGGGGGTATTCTTCAATGATCTCAACCCAGTATTCCAGTTATAGAAAACAAAACTGAAGGCAGAGACCTCCAGACAAGCAGCAACTGTGGATGTCTGCAGTAAAGGCCTAGCAGAGCATCTCAAGGGAGGAAACACAGCATCTAGTGATGTCCACGGGTTCTAGACTTCAGCCAGTCACTGACTGCAAAACGTTTTCAACCAAGTATTAAAAACAATCCTCATATTTATGATGGTTCTAGTTTGTCCAGTTACTCTTGAGCATCTGAAAAAGGGTGGCTACGTTTAAAAATGGCTGTAATTTCAACATTTTAGCATGGTAGTCTGTGGGGGCTGACGCGCACTTAGAAGTGGACATTTGAGGAACTGCAACCTTCAACTGCATAGGCTTCATGTTTCAGCTCCAAACAAAAGCTTGACTCTGGTTTCTGGCTTACTTTCTCAGCTGGGCCAAGGTTGGTTTATATTCAAGAAAACCGATGCATTACGAGCCTTGTTGTCATATTATGAACTATTAAATATACTGTGTCCGTCCAGCGGATGAAATTTGCCCATGCAGCATTAGGTGTCTTGTTTTAATCAGCTGGAAGAAGTGCTTGAAATAAGTAGCATCACTCCACTGGATATGAGCTATGATGAATCTGAGATGTAGTGAAATGTGTTTGTGACAGACAGCAATGACAACAGCTGAATTAGAATAGCAGTAGGCAGCAGTGCATGGAGGATAGGAGAAGAAGTAAATACAAAAGTCATTCCGAGGATGGGGATTATTCTCTCTAGAGACCAGCGCTCCTGCTACACCCATAATGCATTATGTCTCCCTGTGATCTCTCACCTCAATTTCAACCTCTAGAAACGGATCTGTTCCATTTGAATAATTCACCATCAATTTCTCTTCCTGTCGTCTTCCTCGGTGCAGTCCTGTCTTCATCCTTTCCTCCTTGGGCCTGGGCTTTTCCCCCCCCCTTTTTATGTGACCTAAAATTATCTAAAAAAGATCATTGAACTGTCAAGCGTAAAGATGTATCGCGCCATTCTCTCTCCTTCCAGAGGTCTTCACATTGTGCGCTCACGCAAGCAGAACTTTAAGTTTGCATTGAGCTTTCAGCACTAATACAATAGCCATTTGTGGAAAATACTTTCATATCATTCACGCTGACAGGTGACAGAGCATTTTTGTCACTTTGGTGGGGAAGTTTTATTTTTGTTACCGTTCAAATACTATTCTCTGAAAGGAGGATGGCCCCTTTAACAACCGTACACGTTGAAAAACAGAAAAAAGGCAGACCGCGTATTGTCTTCTTGTCCGCTGTCAAAAAGAATAAACACACACACACATTACTTGCACACACACTGCACACAAAAGCTGCAACAAAAGGATTTCAAAGGTTCGTCAAAGTCTTTGTTTCAGCACAGCTCATAAAAAGACAGGTCTGAAAGAAAAATGTGATTTCACTCAAAGGCACGTGAGCCCAAAAACAGCCCAGTTTTAATGCCACATCAGAGGCAAGTAATGAAATCGAGTAACAGTCGTAGAAGGAAACATTTTCTTAACAGAGTTTTGTACTTATTGTGTAAACACAAAGTCAAACAGATCGTTAAAAATGAGTCCAGTACACTAACTTTAACCTACGTAGTGCACGATACTCACGACAAAGCACGGTCCAGCCGAGGTCTTCAGACATTCCTCCAGGAGTTTCATTCTGAGTCGCTGCAGCTCTGGACTGTCCCACTCCTCTGGATCGACACCCCAGTACAGGTCCACCACCTGAACACGCAAACAAGCAAGAGTGTTTCTCAGTCTTAATAAGAACAAAGACAAATTAGAGACATGTAGAATCATTATCTTTTTCTGGAAATTGTGCCTTGCAGCATCTGAATACTTTTTAATTCATTACCAATTTAGGCAAAAGATATTATTATTCCCATCTGCACTCGATTAAATTTGGTGCTACTTTTGGAACTACAGTTAGTATGGCCCATGATTCAATAGCTTGTAGAACCACCTTCAGCAGCAGTAACCTGAGGTAATCATTTTCTGTATGATTTTATCAGTGCGTCACATGGATGTGGAGGATTTTTAGCCCACTCTTGTTTACAGCGATGCCTCAGTTCATTGAAGCTCACAGTCATTTGTTTATGCGCAGCTCTCCGAAGGTCCTACAACAGCATTTCAGTCTGGCTGAGGTCTGGACATTGTCAGGAGTCTTTTCTTTTTCAGCCATTCTGTTGTAGATTTGCTGTTGTGCTTGGGATCATTGTCCTGTTGCATGACTTAATTTCAGCTCTAGCTGTGGGACTGATGTCCTCACATTTCACTCTAGAAAACGCTGGTGTACAGAAGGGTTCACGGTCAACTCAATGACTGCAAAGTGCCGAGGTCCTGTGGCTGCAGAACAAGCCCACTCCTCCACCACCGTGCTGACAGTTGGTATGAGGTGTTTGTTCCGATATACTGTTTCTGGCTTTCAACAAATATGGCGCTGTGCATTATGGCCAAACGTCCCCACGTTGGTCTCATCCGTCCAAAGGACGTTGTTCCAGACATCTTGTTGTTTGTTCAGATGCAAATTTGCAAACCTAAAATGTGCTGCCAAGTTCTTCTTGGGGTGTTTTCACACCTGCAGAGTTTAGTCAGTTTGAATCAAACTCAGGTTTGTTTTCCCCTTTGTGAACACAGTAATTGCACTTGGGTGTGGATTAAAACAAACACACAAAGACTCTTTGGAGGGGGTGGTAGTGGTCCGGTACCGAGTGAGCTCTGGAGCAGTTTGATTATGGTGTGAATGTGATTTGAGCCAACTACCAGGTGTATGCTGCAAATTTGAGCCAAATGCCTACCTGCCTGGTACGATTCGCTTTCTGGGATGCAGCAGAGTACTACAGATGTGCGGAGTATACAAATTGTCAGTACGGGCTAGCAACTAACCATAAAATTTATGTAAATTCTCCATATTCACTAGGCCCGAATGCAGCACCTTCTACCTGTATTTATTCTGTTGCTCCCAAACAAAAGAAACTAAACCACGGGAAAAAGCTACAACTTTACAAACGCATCGACATCATGAGCTCGACCAAAGTAAACAAACTACAGGTGTGGAGACCATCCAGCTGCTTTAATAAAGGTGCTCACACTTGCTGATGATCTGTTAAGTGTATTTCTTAACTCCTATGGAAGCAGTAAGGGTGGACTTTTTATGGAAAACCTGCCAGAAGAGAGCAGGAGACAATGGCAACAACTATGATATCACATCACAGAGTGGGTTGCAAAGCAGCTTGCAGAGATAAACGTAGCTGTAGGCATGATAATGCAATTTTAAAACGTGCCCTGTATATTTGCTGCAAACTTTGAAGCACAGAAGGGTATCAGATGAGCCATCAGCTGGCTCGTTTTGGTTTTTTTTAATAAAACTATGGATGACGTGCTGTAGCTGGAGAACATTTGCAGTTCCTAGAAAACTCTCTATTTTGCAGTAATTTCAAAACTTGCAAATATACTTGTACATAATTGCAGCAAAATATAGAATGCCCAGTTTCTGTGGACACACTGAAACATAATAAGCTTAGCCGTATAAAATGGAGGAAATAATTTAACCAAAGTAGTAATGTATTCACAGCAATTTAAGGAAAACTGATGCCAAGATTTGTAATTTCACAAAAGGGACCGCGTATAATTAAACAAAAGCAAAACAGCTCAAAAGGGGATCAGCAGGCTTAAAGTCTGCAAATCAGTTGAACCAAAGCCAGTACTTTCTTTAAACATCGACTTACACACACATACACATACCTGCTTGCTGTCAATGAAACCAACTACACCAGTCACACGCGCACACACACACACACACACACACACTCATCCTCCCTCAACACATTTGTCAGAAGTTTTGGCAGTTGAGACAAATCCAACTATAAACATGCCGCAGGGAGGATTTCTCAGTAGATGAGGGAAGGCTGAGGGAACGCCTGTATAATGTGAGTGCGTGCCTCCACCACGATGCTGCTGGTTCAGGGCTCACCAACTACTATCTTCCTGAACATCAGCCTGCTGGATTGGGCCTGACTCATGGCTGATCGCCATGGAAGGCTCAAGAATAATGAATAGATAGATGGCTATGCATGATGGCCTTTTACTACTTGGAGCTCACGTTTCAGCGGCCTTATTGTACGCGCATCATCCCATGATTCTTTCCTTTTCTGCTTCTCGTAACTAGCTGTTTTTCCAGACTGTATGCCTGCTGAGCCTGAGGAGCAAAAGGGAGGTTTTTCAGAGGGTTGAGATGAAGCCAAAGTGATACAGCATCGCTGCTGTCTTCCTTCATGCTCTGCTGCTCACCAGACTTGCTAGTTCAAATGAGTTTAGCCTGGCACAATGACTGACACATCCACAGTTTGGCAGAGAACAGCAGTGACTGGCAGGCCTATATAACTGGACAACACGGAAATTGAGAGTGTGGGACAGTCTGGGAGATATTCGCTTCTCCCATTATTGGTAAAAGCAGCAGGAGGGCTGGAACTACGCCTCAGCTCATCTGCTTGATTGTTGTGCACCTGTGAGCAGCTGTATTACTGTGAAAGGGGACAGCTGTCAACAGCATATTTATTTCTTCCACAGCCTCAGGCAGGCAAATATTATCATTGGAAAACAAGCCAGTTGCTCCAACCGCTCCAGTTTAAGATGCTAGAACCAGAGAATATTTCCCCCTTTTTTTGTTTTAGCTAGATGGTTTGTTATGAACTTTGTGGTAAATAAACAGACTGTACATAAAAGACGGAAAAAAACAGCTTCCCGTCTTGAAGCTAGTAGCCTTGAATATGCTTTCTATCTAATGGCGAGCAGGGGGCAGGTCTTCTGGTTCAAAAAAGGAGTATGTTTGCAGAGAGGTCTGAGTATCTGACCTGCCTTCATCTTATCTATGACCTCAGTAAATACTATTCAGATGAGTTTATGGGCTCAATTGCCAGTTTCAAATCTTACTTAATACAGGATAATGTTTTATTTTGTAAACTGTGGTCTTATTAAATTAATCGACATAATAAAGCAGGTTTAAAACTTAGCTCTTTTTCTGTTTGGCAAAGTTTCTCCCTATGACTGTGCAATGTCTGTTTGGTTTGTCAGTAAGAGCTGCCCATTAATCATATGGTTTATATAGCGCTCCCAAAAGTCAATGTAACCAATCGGTGACATCCATAGATGGTATTAAACATGGATGTAGATTCTGGGTTGGAAAACGGAAGCCAACAAGGAAGTACCTTAAACCTGCATTACATCAGAAGGCCACCAGACTGCAAGTGAGACCCACCTCTCCTCATCACAATACATTCTTTAAAACCTGAATGGCAAAAGTGAAAACTGAAGCTTCAGAATAACACCACAGAAGCAATGCATGATGTCACAGTGGCCATGTCCATCTTTTAAATACAGTTTGTGGCAAAAAGACTAATTAATTTGGCAACACTTGCATAAACATAAATAACTGTGGTTTTGATTAGATAAAGCCCCTTTTCCTTATCCTCAACTACCAGAAGTCTATAAGTTGAAAGAAAAAAAAAACGGGGGAAAAAACCTATCCCACTCATTAGTGTGCACACATAATTAGCATCCGTCGAACTGGCATGTTGTGAAAAACTCATTGCTTGGCATCATCAGTCACTGCGTATCAGTGCCACTAATCTACTTCCCATGCCCATGTGCGGGGGACGGCAATCGTCCGCGTGTTGACAAAGACCGGAGGGAAGAGGAATGAAGTGAGATGAGCACCCCTGATTACGACAGGTTTCTACTGGGTTTCAGCAGGTGATTGGGGAGGATGCACTGTAATTAAAAGCTAAATGAAGACATTAGTCATATCTGTTCACTGCGTGCATGTGTGTGGGGGAGGATATACTGATTAAATTTGTCCTGTCACCTGCCGCGCTTCACTGGAATATAGAGGGATGGGGAGAAACAACAGAAACAGTCGGGGAAGGTTGATCCAAAACAGGCAAGGGCACGTAAATGAAGTTAAGAGGGAAAGCAGTTGGCCGGGGGATTAGTTAAGAAGGCTTTTAAAGATTATTTGGTTAGATGAAGAAAGCGTCCAGTGGGACTGGATTTGGCTGGAACCGTTTCACAGTTTCCTTGTGTCTTTTCGCCCTCCTTCTTGCTTTTTCTTTTATGCCAACTTTGTCTTTGCTGTTCCTCTCTCTGATAGCTTTCCCTCTCCCCACGCTTTCCCTAAACTAGAGTGGTGGGGGTGCCGTTGCTTACGTAAGAGACGGAGCAGCTTCTGCTAAGCAGCTTTCTAATGCCCTTGGAAGGCGTCTGCCCGTGGCGGGTCAAGAGCAGGAGAAGCCTCTATTTTTTTCTCTCTCTTTTTTAATGTATTGAATGTTGGACTATTAGACTTTGGGATTATGCCCAAAGATGAGCAGGAAAAAAAGGCATGTAATCAAAAAACCCCACCAACAGAAGCACTCTCGGGCTACAAAAAAACAAGAGTAAAAATAGATACAGTTCTAACATGAATATATGTTAAGCTCTGTGCTGCAGGCAGTTTTATTAAGAATATGTAGTAAAGCTCTAAGAATGTTTGATGAATACTGGCCCATTTTGGAAAGCTCAGGTTTAGCACCCAATGCATATCCAAATATAAATTTCTTGCAGTGATTTGAACACAAAGTGGCCACCTAAGGGCTGGTGGGGTTAAGCAGAGATTTTGACTTTTATGCTAGCTCTCTTAATGTCATGGTTACTTTCTTATTTTAGCAATCATAAGAGGTTAAACTCTCGACTCTAAAGGCTAAAGCTGTCAATAATGAAGGCAGAGAGAAGATGATTTTGAGGAAAACCTGTCAAGCTCTGACACACCGGGGTAATTTGGGCACAGTGTTTCAGATGTTGCAGCTCAGCCACCGAGAGCTGTCAAAAGTGTGAGGTAATAAGATCAGCTGCAGAAGAGGGAGCGGGCTTTTAGTAAAAATGGCTGGGGAAGATGTATATTTTATGGCAGAGGGTTCTGCACGGTGCTCCGAGGCTGCCAGTTTCCTCAAACAAAATCACATTTCTTCTTATTAAGAGGCTGTCGAACTCTGTGCTGGGACCAGCGTTCCTAATGCGAGATGAGGTTTGTTTGCTTAATGGCATCCGCAACAGATGGAAGTGCTTGAGAGCTAAATGAGAGCGGGCGCAGCTTGGGAAGCTCCTCAAACCAATAAGCAAAACCCAAAAGAAGGCCTGTTGACCAATGTGGGTGTACTGTCGAGTCGTAAACAAAGGACCCATTTATGCCAGCTGGCCTGTGCACGCTGCTGTGAATGAGAATAAGTCTGCTTCTTGTAAACTAAATACATTTCCAGCAGGTCACCTATCATAAAAGCGATTTATATTCGGCAGCGCCCCCCCCCCCCGAAGGCAGGGGGAGAGCAGCAGCAACAGATATGACAGGATGAAGCGCAGGAAGAACAGGATGAAGGGCAGGAGCTGGGTTGCAAAGCTGCTTGCAGAGGCGCAGCAATTGTGGGCCAGCTGAATGCACAGCATCAGCATCGGCATGCATCAGCACAGGCTGATGTGCTGGGACTGCGGCTGTCTCGCCTGCCTCAGTTTCTAAAACTTGTCTGAAAGTGTGCATTTGCCTCTTCTGGGAGGTTCAAACTTGAACCATAAGCAAAGCATCTGAAATTAAATTATTATTCCTGCAGCTAATTTCACCTGTGGGATTGCTCAGTCTTTATCCTTTTGATTGAGGAGTCAGGATACCTGGCTTGGGAACTCATATGCTATGAGTGATGACAAAGAATATGCTTCTCATGCATATTTCTCATCTTTTTAGACGCCCTATGGCCCAATCAACCTGGAAATTTCTACAGACGGCAAAGAAACAGTTATGCAAAACATAAGCAGTTTGAGATGAATTAAAGTGTTTCAGAGACTGTATATCCCGGGGCATACAAGCTGTTTTGTATTTTAACCACTCATAAACCTGACAGCACAGACTCCGCAAGTCAACTCTAATGGTGTAAACACACCGCTTGCGCTTGTGGGAACCAGTTGCTCCGAGTCTATTCATTTCTCTAATCGAGGAAACATTGCCCAAAGAACATCATCTGGGTAACATCGCTCTTTTAATTTATTTATTTTTTGTGCTTCTTAGTCAGGCTGGCCACCGGGTATACGAAGGCTGAGGTGAGCTCAAACCTCTCGACGGTTAGGAGTGCAGGAGATTAAGCGTAGGTGTTGCTAGATGGCATTTGGAAAGCAAATGTGAGCAGCTTATATTTAGTCATTCGTGTAAATATGCAATGTCTTAATCATCACGCAAATATTAGAATATGGTCTGTGCTTTGTGATTACAACCCACCCTCACTTATTTTTCTGTCCATCAAATTTCACACAAACATGCTCCTCTGAAGCATCTGACAGGAGCGAAAATACAACCGTCGTGGCGGAGGTAATGAGGGGTCCTCTGTTTATGGAGTGAACAGTTCTTTATGTGACTGGAGCTGTGTTTTATATTTGATTTCTGATTATCTTTGTCGGTTGTCAGTATCGGTCCTGTGTGGGTTGTTTGTTGGTATGCTGACATGTTTCTGTTAGAGATTAAATAGATGTGAACGGAGATGGCGGTCTGCTGCCCACACGTGAAGGCACAAAATTTGGAAATACTGGCATCCAGGTAAACAGATGGAGAGTGATAAATAAACCAGAACTCCTGCTATACTTACATGCTTTGAATTGCTTTTTATTACCAGAATTTCAGTGGGGAGACATGGAAGGAACGTGCTGAAATGTCTCTCGGCTAATTTACGTTGTCATTACAAGCTATTTTCAAAGTCACAGTCCCCGGGAAAATCGTTTCTGTCCAGTTTTACCTGCGTTTTCCCGCAAACCCGTACACAAAAGCAGATTAAAAGAAATGCCAAAATGATTGGCTTTTAAACTTTTAAGTGGGTGACATATTTCGAGAGCACTACATCTTTTCCGAAGAAGCCAAATTGACAGCCCCACCCCCACCCCCCCTTTTAGCATAATAGAATGCATGAATAGGCTTTTTAATCATCGTGAAATGTCGTCTCACCCCTCATCTCGTCTCTCATCGTACCGCTTGTGTTGGGAGATGTAAAAGCCGTCAGAGTGACAGCCGCTGAGCAGATTTGCGCAGCTGTGGCCAGAAAACTTTTATTGGAATTGCACTGAGTGTGTGTCTGTGTGTGTGTGTGAGAGAGAGAGACGGCCAGTAAGTTTGGCAACCACATTATTAACAGAACCGCTTCCACTGGCCTCGAGATTCAGTTTGACTTCAGTCTGTGGGAGGAAGCGATTGTATTGTAAGATGATTTATGAGACTAAGAAATGCAAGATGGGTTGGAAGTAAGGGGGCTGGGTATTTTAGAGCAGCACTAGATGAGAAACTGACAATAAAAACTGGACTAAGGAGCAGATCTATAGGCTAATCAATGTCGTAGGAGGAACCGGTCGATAACAGCAAGGAGGACTCTCGCTTATGACCCCCTGCAATAACACTGTGGTGTGAGGAGTTTTCCCTTTTTCTTAAAATGGGGTTTGTGGAGATTTTGTAATTCATCAGCACCAAGAACTGTAGTCTCTAACATCAGTGCCCCACTGAACCAATCTGAACTAAAGCAGAACACTGTGACCTTATGGAGGCAGGCTTGAATGTACGGTTGCTGGATTACACAGCATTAATTTTGATTTAAGCTGGAAAGTGTGTGCCATGTAGCCATCAACGCCAGTTTGTTTACCAGAAAAGCTTATTATCATCAAGTGCTGCAAACGACCCGTCTTTTAAAACCAACTCTCTTCTCTCTCTCTTGGGACATTTGAAGGCTTCAGTTTTAGTGTTTGGAGCCAGAAGTTTCCTCATATGGATGAAAGGGTGGAGAACTGATTTATCAGCTAGTTTGGTTAGCAAGCTGCATTTATAAACTGTAAGTAAAGTAAAGTAAAAGTTTATTTATATAGCACTTTTCACAAAGTGCTTCACAAGAGAGGGTTATGCGACACACCGGCTAATTAGCAAGTGATGGACTATAAAAACTAAAGCTAACATTGGCACACTCCGATGAATGCATGGGGCAACTTGGGGTTCAATATCTCGTCATAGGATACGTCATGAGTCAGGGATCAATAGACTGACCTTCCAATTATTAGACGACCTCCTGAGCCACAGCCATCCAAAAGTGCATAAACTGTATAGGCGCATAACAAAGATACACACACCCACTAACTGGTCATAATTAACAGAGAAGTTATGCACTAAAACTTCATTTATCAAAACTGAAGTACTAACTTGGATAAGATTTTAGCACTTTACTTGTTAGAGAACTGCTAGGGTTCACCTCGGCTATATAAGTCGACTGATGAAGATATTTAGTGACCAAGTCAGCTAAAGGGATTTAAGAGACCAAAACAGTTTTTGCACCAGACTGTAGATGAGTTTATTTGCCTTATAAATTTGAGCATTTTAACATGGGAGTCTATGGGATGACATTTTTTATGGCCAGCCTCAAGTGGCCATTTAAGGAACTGCAGGTTTTGCCACTTCTTTGAGCATAAATGGGCCATAATCCTGGCAATTTCTTTTAAAAAAAAGTGATCACACACACACACACGGGAGATGAAAGCGAGAGAGAGAGAGCAGGAAACACAGGGAATAAAATGGTTAAAAAGGGATCATGGCGCCTGATCCCCCCGCTGCTGCGGAGTGTTGACTGAATGAGGACGCGGCCCTCGGCCCCTGGGCTGGATTTTTGTGCCCTATTCCCCCCTCTCTGCATCTCCTCAAATCCTTCTCCATCCTACATCAGGTTCTGGATAGAAACTGAGTCAAGTAATGAGGGACCTGGGAGAATTGGGTTTCACCAACCTGGCATACTGTATGTGTGTCAGTGTGCGCCAGTGGATGCGTGCGACAAACGAGGCGTGTGTGAAAGGGGAGGCGGGATTGTGCATAAATTACAAATCAAAGCAAATGGAAAAATTGTACTCGTCCTACAAGATACTGTGTGTGGAAATCATGTATGATTTCACACGTGAAAGACTTCCTCACCACAACATCATATCTACTAGTAAAAATCATTATCAGGCTCCAGTTTTATCCAAGGTGCCAGTTCTCACATGGTGCGGGTGAAGTTGAGGTGTGGGGGGAGTTTGGTTGAGGAGGAGGAGGAGGAGGATGAGCAGCGTAAGTGAGTCATAGTATTAACTCCCAAGCCTTCTGCTTAATCATTTCGGCTCATGCTGCATCACAGCGAGCTGAATCACCAGACAGACACGTGGCCACAGATACCAGCGAGCCAAAACGTCTCTGCAAGACTTCGCTTCTTTTATCTCGTAATTCTCCGTCACACACAGTCATCTCAGAGATGCTTGTAATACTGGAAACTTGTGTTAATTCATGTAAGGTTACTCAGCTCGCCGTGGGGCTAATTGTACTGTATATTCAATGCAGTTTTTTCCCCCAATATTGTGCTGTGTACTTGTTCTACAACAGTGTAATGAATTTGTCTTTGGTTGAACACATATAAAACAAAATTTGGGAGATACTCAGTGAAAAGTGCTCTGTTGAATTCAGTAATCACAGAAGACTGTGAGCTAAATAACAGCTGATGTTTAAAACATGCAAATTTCTTACAAGCATGGAGTCTTCATTCTTTTTTGATTGTGCTTTGCGATGTTTGGAAGAGGCTTGCTTCTAAATTACCAGTCTTGTACCGTATCTGTGAGGCGTATCTTTGGTTCACACCAAATTGTGATATGGTCAAATGCCGTCTTTGCAAATATATCAAATCATGTTAAACAAATGTAATGTTTCTGAGGCTTTAATGTTATCCTGTCCAACTCAAGTAAATCTCCCAAAGAACATTTAAATTGAGGATCAACAGCAGAATATTTTACTTTAGATTTTAAATATTCTTGGACCCGCTTCATAACTCAAAACTATAATCACTTGCAAAAGCCATTTATTCCAACACCAACAGATTTGTTATGGAGTGTCTTTATTAACACCACCTCTAATTTGTACACACTAATGATGTCACCAGAACCAATACTTGTAATACTGTTCATACCAATGGTTCATACCAAAACTCTGAAAAAAGGAGCGGTACTTGTCTACATATGCCTGCAGCTTGCACATGCTAAAGAAGGATGCCCACAATCACAAGAAAAACTGCACACAGTATAGCAAAAACTACACATGGAGCTCTATCCTGACTCACTGATAATAAAGGAAGTAAATCCCGGGTACTTTGGGTACTTTGTGCTGTTATCCTGAAATACATGTTGGCATTTTACATGAAACAGCTAGCATTGCTGTTGTGAAATCAACTATGTTCCACAAGCTCAAACATTTGCAGTGGCTAACAATGTGAAAATGCTTAAGCTAATGTAATGTCAATAATGTTATACCTCTTGGTAATCAAAAATTAAAAATCAAAAGAATTTTTATTTTAATAATAAATCAAAAAATCAAAAGGCCTTCATAATAAATCTTTTTTAACGCTTTATTTCATACCATAGAACAAGCCTGCCAGAGCTTGTCTTTTTTTACATGCTGTGGTGCCATTTTTGAAGCATTTCAACTTGCTATACATTACTACAACCTTTATATCTTAAATTGTATTACTATGTATGTAGTAAGTCCATACTAACTAAACATCTTAAAAGGACAAACCAAAAAAAATACTAAAAATCTTCTTCTTTTTTTTAGGAACACACATACATCCAGCACTTTTAGCTAACAAGCTAATATACGACTAGCTTGTTTTGCTAACGATTAAATCTTTTTTATTAATACTTGTAGCTAACATTTTTAATTACCGGCCATTTTAACAAATAGTTCCCAACTTTGTATTCATACTGCTAGCTAGTTATTTTACCTGTCAGAATATTTAGCTAAAGTTTTAACTTTATCCATACTGTAAGACAAAAATATTTTAACTCTACAAACAAACCTTATCAACAGCTTACATGCTACTAGCTAACAATTTTGAACATTAATCCTGCTTTAAGCTTGCTATTTCAATCTTGTATGTATTCCTCTCTACTTTATATTACTTTCTTTTAGTTAACATTCATGTACAAACTTGTTCAGGTCGCCTGAATTCTTTATGTACTGTGGTCCATTCTGCTGCTCCCTTATTTCCCAAGGGTTCGCCACAGTGGATGGATCCACATATTTGATTTGGCACAGACTTGACACCAGATGCCCTCCCTGACGCATCCCTTCCATTTATCCAGGCTCAGGACCGGCACCAGGAGTACACCAGCTTGCAACCCCCTGAGGCTGGGATTATGCCTTCTCTTTCGCTTGCAAGGCGAATGTTTTAACCATTACACCATGGAGCCACTGAATTCTTAATGTGCAATGGGTTTTTAATCGTAGGCCACATTTAATATTCATTTTTCTGGGGTGGTCATTTTAAGTTTGATGATTACAAATTATAAAATTTAAAAACAAAATAAATCATAATTCACTATGGCACCATATGGTAGTTTGCCTCCATAACCCTCCTGACAATCAGAACATTAAAAGAGGACCTGGAAGTACCACAATCACTGAAATATGAATAATACCCAACTGTCTGGACAACTCCTGTGCACACAGGGGGAGATAATCTAAACACTTATGTACCAAGTCTTTCAGATGCTATGTGCTTGGAGCTGTTTTGAAATGAGTGGTGTGAAATGAGAATTAGCTGCTGAAACCCCGCTGATTACCGTTCTATAAAACAATTCATGGGTCATAAGCCCCCTCATCGGAAACAAATCTCCACAAATCCTTCCAGGAACAATCTGAGGCAGCCATCTCCCTCTGACTTGAGGGCTCACCTGGATTTGTTAAACAAACAAAACTCTGATAGGGATCTTTCTGTGAACACTGATGCTAATTTGCAATGCAAATGATCTTGATCAACGGACACCGCAGGGAGAATGCAGCCGTTCTCTGACAACAACAAAGGGAAAGCCCTTGCGTCATGCTGCCTTATCCATAGCTAGATTTGTGCCAGCCTTCACCGATGGAAACCTTATCTCTGCTGGCCTTCTGTCCGCTTAAAGGGACGGGCACCTCTGCTAGCAGCTCCAGGGTTCCCTCTGGGCACCTTAAAGCTGTGTAAGCTATGATGTAAATATGAAAGCACTTAACAGTCACTACTGACAAACTAATGCTCTGGAAGTTGCAAGTCTCTGGAGCTGTTAGAAGGTAAAACATAAAAAGAATAAATGAAGGAAGAAAGAAAGAAAGAAAGAAAGAGAAAAGAGAAAGCAGCCATTTACCTGGAATTCAATTCCATAATTCTCCCTGCAGAAGTCTCGTAGTTTGGGACAGACGTGCTCCTTCAGTGCGTTTCTCTCCGCCTCTGTGTCTAAAAATAAAAAAATGGAGAAAATGTTAAGAAGTGCATATTAAATTGTTTTTATTAGCAATCTAATGAGCTCCACGCCAGTGCTTCTGACTGCAAAAAGAAAAATGAAAATAATAATTTATTGTTGGGATATGTACGTCCTTACTGCGTAATTACAGGTAACAAAAATAACGTACAAGAAACCGAGAGAGGAAAATGATTATTCACTCAGATAGTGGCTATATTAAACAAATAAATGTTTAGCATTGTGTAAAATAATACATGTCTAAAATCTGTTTCCCATATTTAAGCTTAGTTCTAGTTTCAGACAGTTTAAATAGCCTTAAGGTTTTCTTTCTTTAGAGTTGAACAATTTTCCTTGTTTTCCAGAATACCATTGCTTATTTCTCAAATGCATCCAAAAAATTAGCTATTAATAATTACTATAATCTGCTTAATAGCAATTCATATTTCTGCAAATCTGCCTCCATGCTGTCACAGTTTAGAACAGAGATAAATATTTAATGTTAATTTAATCTGACTGTTATTCAACAAGTCGTCCTGCAAGCTGAAGGTCTTTTTTTTTTTTAAATTCCCTCTTTTATTCATCCAAAAGTTCAGAATCCCTAACAAGAAACAATTTTGCAATCACATCTTATCTGCCTCCGTTTTAATGCCAACTACACTCTTAAGGTTCACCAAGGTCACAAGTTTTTAAGACTGTCCTTTACACAGCAGACAAAATCCTTTCACAGACTTAAGGATTCAACAGCTTTCAAAGTACTCAAAAATCTATATATTAGGAGTCACTTCATCAATTTAGCATCTGGGTCTGAAAACTGAAGCTAATCCATTTAAGATCCTTAAACCGCCACTCTTTCCTATGGCCAGCAGGGGGCGACCGCTCTGCTTACAAAAAAATGTCAGTCAATATAAGTTTACGACAAAAAGACTCTACTTTTTACTTGATGTCTGACCTGATGAGTTTGAAGTCTTATGTAATCAAACATGATGTTCATGCTGTACACTATGTTCACATTTAAACAGAAAGAGTTTGCTCTGGGGCGTGATCACCTAGTCAACAACAAGCAGCTAATGTACACGGGTTCATCGTATCCTTAAAATCAGTCAGATTCCCCTCCAACGAGGACTCAAAACAGCCAATGGATGATGTCGTGATCTTATGTTCATATTTTATATACAGTCTATGCAACACGCATATGCAGGGCTTAACAAATTTATTAGACCACCTGTCATAATTTTTGAAATCTATCAAAAACTAATAAAAAACCCCAAACAAAAACGTGTTGCTATTTATTCAGCAAATAAGCTGAATTCATGTTTTTATACTCAAATTTAAGCCGGCACACTCGACTTCTCTGAGTCAGAAATTAATCAAGCACAACATTCAACCACTGAAACCAATTTTCCTGTTCAAGAACACGAGTAAATAGCTGTATTTTTGACATCTTGATCAAAAAAGTAATAATGCCTTTTACTATTTTTTTCTGCTTCTTTGTAAAGCAGATTTTAAATTGACGGATAAGAAGAATTGTATTTTAGCATTAAAGACATCATTAAATTTACTGAGCTTGTGCATACTGGTGGATTAATCATTACAGAAACATACAAAAGATGATTTTAGTTATTTCCAATACTGTTAATTTCAGGCAGCTGTGGTATAAACCTTACGCTGGGATTGTTTGCTTAACTAACTGATAGTTTCACGTGTCGGGTCTAATTCAGCCAGTGTGTCAATGTGTATGTAACTTTCAAATGTGTACCCCACCTTTCTTTTTTTTTTTACACCTATAAAAAAATGATTAACCAGAAGAGCCAGCAGTGTTCACACTCTTGAAGAATGTGGGATTATCCAGAATTACACAGGCAGTGATCATATTGGACAGTCAGTGTCACAGAGTGAGTGCCCAACGGCTTGTTTTTGTGTCCCACTTTCTTTCCTCCTCTCCCCTCTTTTTCACTATATACCAAATGGTTACTGTAATTCATTTGGACAGGCCCGGCCTCTTTCTCCCTCTCTTTATCTGAAGGGTGTGGACGGATAGTTAAAAACAGAATATGCCCAACAGAGAAGCCCTGTGTGACCAAGTAGCCGACTCGAACACGCGCACATATGCAGGCACGCACACACACACACACACACACAGCGGGTAAACAGCCCTTCAGCTGCTAACTGTGTCATATGCAGCACGAGTAGAGGAGCCCACAAATTTAGTCTGACGTATCTATCTCTCATCTATCTTTAGTAAGGCTTCGGGCCATGACCGTACACGTATCTGCCCACAGCTAACCGAGCAAAATGTCAGCTCGAAAAAACCAAACGGCTGTAATAGTATGCAAATTAAATAAATGGCAGTTGCTGCATCAGAGGAGCGCTCATCTCATTCCATCAGCGATACGTTAGACCACAGTAAACGTGTAATAGTTTACAGTGACACGGAGCGGGGGGCGGGGGGGCACAGCAGAGCGAAAACAGCTGAATTTGTGGATTTTGGCCTGTTTGTGTGCTCGGGACAGCACGGAAAACAAGTCCAATCCAAATCTGCATCTCGCTCGACTCTGTCTCGATGTGACCTGACAGACTAAACTGTGTTGTTGTTTGTTTTTGTGCTGATAACAGTGAGATGCCTCCCTCTCTCTCTCCCCCTCTTTCTTTCTTTCTTTTTATTTATTTATTTTTTTTGTGGGATGATGATGAGTTATGGCAGCCTGATGTATGTGTGTGTCTGCACTCCCACATGCAAAGGGACAAAGACTAGATCCTTCATTCGCCTGCTTTCTTGCTCTGTGTGTGTGTGTGTGCGTTTGTGTCCCTCCCTACAATTTTCCAATCTGCTCATTTCAATAGCACTGACCAATCTATCTTTCCTTTCACCTATGTCCTGTCAACTTGCTTTATTTTCCTTTCTAGCTTCTCTTTCTCCCCTCTCCTCCTCCCTCGCCGTTGTCCTTTTGGGTAACGAATGGGCAGTCAGTTGAACAGAGAAAAGCAGCCAAATGTCCCCGATGCTTTCCCTGCTTTCCCTTTTTTTTTTCATTTCTCTCATCCTGACTTATTTTTAGCGTTTAGAAAAAAATAAAAAATAGCAGGAATATCCACCAGAAGTCCAAGATGATGGTGTCAAATTGCTTGTTTTGCCCAAACAATCGTCAAACGCCCAACTGGCTTCAGCGAAAAATGATACAAAAGCAGCAAAGCCATACTTTGGAAAGCTGCAATCGATGAATGTGGTGGCAGTGCCACTCAGTATTAAAATATCCATGTTTCCCACTATAGCTGGTTATACTTGACATTGCTTCTGCTGGTCATTCATTCCTCCAGATGGCGGTCACTCTACAGCTGCCCTCTCTGAGTCTCATCAACAAGGCTCTGACAAAGCAATCACTCTGCTCTCATCAAGCCTCACTCCAGAGGCACTCGGTATACACAACTGCTTTGGGGATCTTTGATTAAAAGAGAGAGGGAGAGAGAGCGAGAGAGCGTGAGGATGGTCCACAAGACGAGTGTCTCAGCAAACAGAAGAGTGGCGGGACAGAGCGGTCATCCTCGCTGTCGTGGACGTGACGGTGTGTATGTGTGTGCGTTTCTGATGTTGATTTAAGGGTTTATGGGCCAGGTTTAATCTGTCGCTCAGGTTTCTGCCGGATACCACAGAGGTCAGTGGAATTTAAAATATTCAGGAGAAACTCAGACTCTCTGGTGCTCTGGAGGATCTACAATGCTTCAGTGCTTCCATTCACCTCCACTGTACTGGAGCAGAGAAAGAAAGTCTGACAGACACAGTCCAGACAATTACAGTCATTTTTGTTCATCTTTGGTTCTGCAGGCTGACCTAATATGCTCATTTCCAGCTCCATGTATATATTTTAAACTACATTACAGTAGTTTTAAAAAAGTAGTGATAATAAGTATGCTGCCAGGAGAAAGCCTCTTCTCTCTAAAAAGAGCATGGCAGCAAGGCTTAGCTTTGCAAAGTTAAATCTCAACAAACCACGAGATTTCTGGAACAATGTCCTTTAGACAGATGAGACCACAGTGGAAATGTTTAACCATAATGCATAGGGCCATATTTGGTGAAAACAAGGCACAGCATATCAGCACACACACCTCATACCAACTGTGAAGCACGGTGGTGGAGGGGTTATGATTTGGGCTTGTTTCACTTCCACAGGCTGTGGGCATCTTGCGGTCTTTGAGTCGACCATGAACTCGTCTGATTACCAAAGTATTCCAGCATCAACTGCCATCTGTGTGACAGGTAAAGTTGGGTCATACAACAGGACAATGACCCAAAGCACAGTTGCAAGGTGCTGCTATGCTCCAGTCAAAGTCTTCAAGACGACTGACATGCTGTGGCGGTATCTTAAGAGAACTGTGCATAAATGATTAACCACAAACGTCAATGGTCTGAAACAACACAGTAAAGAAGAGTGAGCTAGAATTCCTCTGCAATGATGTGAGAGACTGATAAAAGTCATACAAAACACCTACTTCAAATTATTGCTGCTAAAGGTGGTTTTACAAGTAACTGAATCTTATAATGTAAATCTGTCCGTGACCCTGAGTGGCTAAGCAAAAGGAAATGGATGGATGGATAGATCTGGTAAGGACCAGGTGGGTTTATTTTTCATTATCTTCTGATATGTAAAACCTTTGAATTTTATACGGTGTACGTTTTCACGCGGCAATTCAAAAACGCTCTCTTAGTCGTACGCATACATGATCAAGATAGTGATTCATCACCAGAAGAAAACCTCTGGTAAACAAGGTTTTACAGACTCATAATCATGCGTCTGAAAATCTCTTCATTTTAATTCTTCTTTAACAAAAAAAAGTCTGCGCAGTATGTCATCATACCAGATTAAACACAACTGGTCAATTTAAAAGGTCACTGATTGGGCTGGTCATTATGCGTCCTCTGGAGACGTCACGAGCTTCTGAAAAATCGATTTATGATATTTTAAGTTGGCTTTCACTTAGACTGTTTGTTATGAATAATGGCAAAAAGTTGGAGATGGATAAAAACTGACGCACAGATGTTTTCTGGGATGATATTGTGCATTGTGTCTATTTGGACGTAATGAAATGAACACAGACAAGAGACACAACAAACTGCAGTTCAGGGTTTTACACTTAGACTGGATTGGATCACCATCCAATGCATGCATTGGGCTAAAAAATTAAAGCCTTTCCTTCTCAGGCTGTTCACTGTACCACGCAAGCGCTTTAATCTGCGTCAACTGTGGAAAAGCAAACGCATAGTCAGTGAGCAAATCAATACCGAGTGACCTGGAAGATACTGAAGGCAAATTGTGGCTGTGTAAATCAGCCATCCATAAAGGCCAGATGTTCCTGCATTCCCTGAGCACAAGGAGACCCTCCATGTTACGCGAATTCCACCGAATCCACTTTGCAAAGCCCCTCCACTCACACTTGATGAAGTGCATCGAGGGAAAACAGCAATGTACAGTAATGGATGGTAGATCGGTATTGGATGTAACTAGGGGACTCCCCACGGTCTCTCTGCCAGGAACTTAATTTGCATTTGATTTAATATCCACAACAGTGACCGCACGCACAACCCGTCGAACCAACATGAAAATGTTCATTTTGTAACATCTGTGCTTGCAGCTGTTCACTCAAAATCCACTCGTGTGGAGCAGTTAGGGTTTGACATGTTCACATTCGTGCCATAAATGCGCTACTTTTTACAGCTATGTTGCAGTGAGCCGCAATGAGCGGAGAATTTCAACATCTCACAGGCTCTCCTCTGTGTAGAAGATAGCAGTAACCATGGACACGGCATGCTACCTTGTAATTCATGGAAGTTTCAGACTAATATCTTGCCTCCTCGCTGAGACTCACTCAGCTCTCTGATTAACCCCTTAAGCCCCCGGCCTCAAAAATACCCAGAAATTTAGCCCCTCACAACTGAAAAGCTGTAGAAATTAACAACACTGGGCTCAGATCAGCCGGCCCAGAGTTCCATTTGCATGATTAAAGCTGTGAATTAAAGAGTAAATACACACCTTTTATACCAATGAGTCACCTGTTTCAGTCTCATCTGAAAAAGTAACAAATTTTAGACAACAAAAATGAAGCACAACAAATGCTCCAAACGTTTTAGTCACAGTAATATCAGGTTTCCACCTGATATTACTGTGACTAAAATGTTTGGTGACCCTCTAAAAATAGAGCCAGGTTGCATTATTATGCATTTTATCCGTGGCGGACGGGGTAAGGTGGTTTCCTGAGTTATTGTGGCGCTCCACATGCAAAGTATGTGGGAGATGACTTCCTGAATGTTTTTGCTTGTTTTGTAACATCAGCAGATGTGGAGGATGTTGACGCTCCTTTTTACATAATGTGTAATCAGACACCTATTGGGCTCGTTTACATTTGCTTTTGATTTTTAAAGTACTGTTAATTCAGACTCATTTATGTTCTGGCTTACAGTGTTTACATCTACTGTATACCAACATTTTCTAATCTTAGCATTCATTTGAATCCTGAAAGCATCCTGCATTTAGTCGACTTGCATGCAGTCTGACCTTTGTGCAGACAACTGCAGTATATTTACTGAGTGCTTAAAGGAACTATAGAGGAAAACACCTTTCCATGCTACACTGACAGCTAGGTTTGTTATTCTATGCAGAATGTAAAGCTTTGTATGTGCAGATGGACCATGACCTCATGAACCGACGATGGTCAAAGGATCGCCAGCAGCTTCCCAATCAAGGTGATGTTTATCTATCAGCTCCATTAAAGCTACAGTGGCTTGCAAAAGTATTCGGCCCCCTTGAACTTTTCCACATTTTGTCACATTACAGCCACAAACATGA
Organism: Tylochromis polylepis; assembly: GCA_015107715.1. Taxonomy (NCBI): domain Eukaryota; kingdom Metazoa; phylum Chordata; class Actinopteri; order Cichliformes; family Cichlidae; genus Tylochromis; species Tylochromis polylepis. Next base: position 30,987 of record VVHJ01019890.1, read on the forward strand.
ATCAGTTTTATTGGAATTCCACGTGAAAGACCAATACAAAGTGGTGTACACGTGAGAAGTGGAACGAAAATCAGACATGATTCCAAACATTTTTTACAGATAAATAACTGCAAAGTGGGGTGTGCGTAATTATTCAGCCCCCTTTGGTCTGAGTGCAGTCAGTTGCCCATAGACATTGCCTGATGAGTGCTAATGACTAAATAGAGTGCACCTGTGTGTAATCTAATGTCAGTACAAATACAGCTGCTCTGTGACGGCCTCAGAGGTTGTCTAAGAGAATATTGGGAGCAACAACACCATGAAGTCCAAAGAACACACCAGACAGGTCAGGGATAAAGTTATTGAGAAATTTAAAGCAG
>VVHJ01019898.1:13989-26195 GCA_015107715.1 Tylochromis polylepis
ACAGCACTCCTAAAAATGTGCACTGAGTGGAAAAAATTAAAAAAAAAAAAAATGCCAAAATGCATCTAAGACAGTTTATTGACCAAATGCTTTTTAAAAGATGATGCTACCTCAACAACTATGATTCTCTGCCTACTCATGACTAACAAAAAAAGCTCTTCATAGGAGTTGACAAAATTGCCACCTAACACAAATAAACAGAAAAAAAAAGTATTTATTTCTGCTTTACACTGTAGTGTGCTATAAAATAGGGGTTTTCAACTTTGTGTGCCCAAGACTGTCAAATGTAAAGGCATGCCGGTATTCAAACCTGAAAAACAAACAGCCTTTATATCATCTGAAATAATGACAATGACAACTTTGACTGTATTGTCAGGTTAAAGGCCACTGACTTCACAAAAAATGTGTATTAATTTCTTAAAGCAATTTCTTTAGATTAAGTTAGGTTTTATGGTGACGTGTTAAAATAATACTGTTCAGTTGACTCAAAATCCCAGGGTGCACCTGGACTTAGCTCAAAGAAATGCTGCTGTAAAGACTTAACTGTTTACCGAGTATAAATATTAAATAAGGGGACTTAAAGGGAAGTCCCGCCAAAACAGCTTTGTCATTTTTACTTCCTCTTGTCCCATCATAAATAACCCTTTGTTACTCAGAGAGCTGTGCAAACACCAGCTTACCAAACTTTATGGGGTGACTAAGCAGGAGGAAAAAATGATCTGAAGGAGTCACATGGTACTGCAACACTTTGGAAATCTGGTCATAAGATTCACATTCCTGCCTCTCTTACACCCTCCCTCTTAAAGTCTCAAACACACCATGAAGACAGTGTAAAATTGACTAATTCGAGGAAAAGGTTAACTAATTATTCCATTATATTTGATTTAAACACAAACACTGAAACAAATGAGTCATGCAGTGTGGATTAAGTGACGTTACACAATGTGACTTTATGTGTGTGTGTTCATCATCTGATTTTACAGATGATTTCATCCTATATGCTCAACTTTAAGCCAAAGGTGACCCTCAAAGCCACAGCGCTAGTAAAAGGAGAAATGTGACAAAAAGGTCCTGAAATGAAAACGGTATCGAGCAGCCAAAAAGATAAGCTGAAAACATAAACTTATACTAGACAACCGTGTTGCTTTCCTTCCTACAGTTAGTTTTAGGTGGTTTCCATGTGCACTCTGTTGTGTTTTCTTTCTTTCCTTTTCATAGCCCAGTTTTACTGTTAAAAGAAATGAGATTGCTGCTACTCACCCAGAAGATGAAGTTGAAAAAGAAAACTAGATACTTGACACACTTCATTCCTCCTGCTACACCCATGATGAACGAAGATTGGTTTTCTACATTAAAAAAAGAAAGTAAGTTTATTGCAAGTTTTAATCCTAACTGATTACATCAGCTGTAATATGAGCAGCTGAACGGTGGAAAATCTGACTCATTTTCAGTGGGATACTTGTTCCTATTGCTATAAAAACGCTTGGTGATGAATATTTTTAAAGTTAGATCAACGCATCACACATTTCGCTGATTAATTAGTATTTAGATTTACTAACTAGAAGTTACGAAGGGCTCTCAAAAAAAAGGTAGGACTGTACTTTAATGTCATAACATATGGATACGATAAAGTTTAGGAAACACGCAGATCTGGAAAACACATAATAATGGGAGTAAACTGAGAAGAGTCCGAGGAACACTAGTTAATCACTACTAGCTAGCAACAAAACAAGCTTTGTCAACGAGTCAAACTCTTTACACAAACTGCCATGATCAAATTACGGTTAGCTGTTAGTCTGAAAACTCAATTATTCTTAAATACACACAAATAAGTCAGCAAATTAAGTTAAAAGAATGTCGATAAGCCGCCCTTATCTACATTAGGCGACATTTTTCTTTTGTCTAAAAGAAAAGGAAACGAAACCGTTAAACGCACCGTTTAGAAAGCGACCGAAAAATAACGGACGGAAAACTATTAGGACAAAAAAGCTGGCTTTTTTGGTGTTGTTTTGACGCCTACCTTTTAGAAGAAGTCTTTGAAATCTTTCCACGAGAGGCGAAGACAAAGCTGAAACTGTAGACTAGCGAACTCTGCTGCGTTCCGCAGTTTATACTCCCTCCCCTTTCTTTCACGCTCTCTGCCACCTCCTACTCCTTCTTTTTTTGTCTCCTTCTCAACTCTACCTTTGCAAGTTTGAATGCTGCCTTCAGAGCCCCGTCGTTAAATGCACACTCCTACCCACCGGGTTGCTGTTTAATATTGTAGCGTAATCAGTTTATGTTAGGATATGTAAAGATATCGGTTGATTAACTAATTTGTGTTATTGCAGAATTGGGGTCAGGTTGAGGTATTGCAAAACCAATATGGCAAAGCTATAATTCTAGAATTTTCTACATAGCAATCAGTTTGACTTTAATTTTTCCCATTTTTAAATGATCCCCGTGATCTGGAAGTTTGAATCCATATAAATAACTCCATCAGTCACCTAGAGATCACTTTAATTAGAATAAATAGAGGTAAATCTTCCACAACAGCATCATGTAATCCCAGTGTCACCTAATGTCAGCTGTTTGTTTGTATGTGCATGTTTATTATTCACAGCTTAATTTTTTTAATAAAGCTAACACATTCTCTTTATTCACTCGTACAAATATTTACAAGTTGTAAATACCGGCGTAATAAGCTGCTAATTAATATAAATTAGTTGTAAGGCATTAACAACCAATTTGGGGTCAACAGTGAGAATTTATTTTGTCTGGTGTTTATTTTCTCTTTTTGTCATTTGTAAATTTGGTTCATATTCTCTTCACATGCTGCTATTGTTCAAAATTTACACATACATCAATAAAGTGCTACTGATTTAAATTATCCACATTAATTGGACCAGTTTGTATCCCACAACACAAGAGTAGCCTCCTGATTGATTTTTGGATGCTTTTGCAGATCATCAATCTGCAGTATACATACAGTATACTGTATGCACAAAGCCATGGTTATCTCCATCTTTTTCTTATTAAATTATCTCACTTCCATAAAAAAAGAGTGCAAATGTAAAGTGTGACACAAGTTATGTTGCATACACCAGTCATGACACATTGTGTGAAAGGTGAACTCCTCATCTATTTCCCCCTTTTTTTTTCTTATCCTGGTAAATAACTGTCTTATTGTTATTTGATTACATTGTCCCTCTGTTCAGCACTTTGGCCGACACTTGATGTCTTTTAAACGTGCTATACAAATAAAACTGACTTGACTTGACTACTGACCAAAATTTACAATGAATTCAAATGAGCTGTGATCACTCAAATCACTGTCACTTCCAGTAAACATTAAGATTATAAATTACAGTAAGGCTGTGCTTTTATAACATCAGAAATCATTCTTATCGTATATGATCATGTGGTACAAGTCTGAATGATGTGAACAAATCCAGTACTGAACAAGATAAACCTCCAGCAACACTTTAGTATATACAACAACTTTATTATTTAACCAACACATGTCAACCTATGGTCTTCATCTGGGCCATCATAAAACATTTCCAGTGCTGAGCACTTATATTTTTATGGTGTTCTATTTGCAACCAGTTATAGGATTGTTTCTCTCTATAAATGTGTCTCAAAAATGACACCTGAGTAACCTATATTCCTGAGCAGACCATAACAAGTGACAATAAGCGTGACCTAATTTAAAGGAAAATAAAATAAGTGACATTTTAATCGGACTGGTGTTACAGTTGGCTAATTTGATGCATGCACAGCAGCAGCTTTCAGTTTAACCTTCACTGAGTGTCTAACTGAAGTCTTAAACAGCACCTTGTTTCCTTCGACTAACACATTTCAAAGCTGCTAAACTCTCTGCATGCTGCTGAAATATAGTGATAACATTGCGAAATGCAGCGTCATGTGGTTTCGCCATTTGACGATAACTCAGTATTATATGACACGTATGCCAGTAGGTCAGGGCAGCTGTTCGGTTTGTAACAGTAGCCTACAGCTATGCTCTTTGAAGCAGTTCACTGTGTTTATGTAGCACTACTTTGAGCTGAATGCTTGCTTCAACATACTTTAAAGCGTTTTTAGGTATTGTATTTGCCATCTCAGTTTTGCTAATCACACTAAAGACATATCTGAAACTGGCAGGAATCTCAGGTCTGCGTGTATGTAAATAGTGGACAAAAAAAGAGATTCAGCAAATATATATATAGCAAATTATCCTGAAGCTATGTCCGTTTGGACTAAAATGAGGAACTGACTCATATTACCATTCATACCCTCATGCTAATAATTTAGTAAATGATCATAGTGTTCGCCAGTGAATTTCCATTTTGCTCCCTCACTGCAAATATGTCATTTAAAATGTGTTTATGCTGTTTGCAAGTGTAGGTTTGCATTATTTTTGTTGTCGGTGACGTGGCATGTTTAAACATCCTTTGCACACTTGACTAATTAGTTGCTAAAATTACTTGCTAAAAGTCCTTTGTGCTTTGGTGCCAAGCTTTTGAAGTGTTGCCATTTTCGCTTGTCATAGCAGGAAAGGCGTGGGCGATACTAAAGAAGTGATGATGGCTTAACCCAAACAGTTGCACCACCATCATGTGGCAGTCTACCTCCTGGTCTTTAACGCGATACCAGGATCCTAAAACTGGTTGAGCATAAAAATGAGTAATAAATATCATTCATATGATTAATTACACTTGTCCTTTGCAGCTTGTGACATTTAACTACTTCAGTATGTGGTCTGGAGGGCTTGAAAAAAAAAGGCAACCGGACATTTTATATTTTCCAAGACCTTTCACCTCTCATTCAATTGGCTTCTTGAGAGGTGAAAAGCCTTTGCAAACCTAAAGACATCCAGTTGCCTTCTTTTTCAAGCCTTCAAGACTACCATGATCTGGATAATTGAAAACCTACACAGACATGTCACAATGTGTGGCTAAGAACAACTTCATAGCTCTTCATAACTCCAAGTTCTTCGTAATGATTAAGTACTTACATATGTCCACAAGAGGGCAACACTTGTTTGACATTACTGAACTTCAGTGGAAGTTCACGTAAGTTCAGTGGGAGTTCAGTCACGGTGCTGTTAATGTTGAGTTTTTAAGTTAATGTTGAGTTAATGTTGAGTTTGAGCCCTCATATCTTTCTTCATATTTACTTACTCAACTAATGTCAAACTTCAACCTGTTTGTGTAAGTGTTTGTGTAAGTTTGATTTAAAAAAACAAACAAACCCAAACAAACAAACAAACAAACAAACTTTCATTGTTGGTTACACAACCATAAAATGTCATAAAATGTTCAGAATTCTTTTCTTAAGGCAAATTATCAACATTTTAAGAACTAAAATGAACAGATGCAGAGGGTCGCACAGGGGGCCGGAACTTACTGGCTTTAATATTTTTAATAAAATGATGAATTGGGGGACATTGCTTTATGATTAAGTCTTTGTCTGGACCTCTTTCATAAACTTTGAGATTCTACTTACTCATCTGCTTTCACATGCATATGAACTTAAGTGACATCCCATTCTTAAACCACAGGTTTAAATATGTTGTCAGCCCACCCTTTGCAGCTACACAGCTACAACCTTGTGGAAATCTTCTGACAAAGATACGTAATTTAACTATTGTGTTTCTTTGAAACATAGTACTTAAATTATTTATCTCCCCCAAAAAATTAAATTAAAATCTAACTATCAAAGCAATTTTTCTTCTGGATTTCAGGAAGAAGAGATGTACGAGCAACCCAGTGTAACGTTGTGATTGGCTGATCAGTCTGCAACTCAACCGAGTTCTCCGGAGACGGAAGGGGAGGGACAAGACGTTAGAGGAGGGGTACAGTGCAATTATCATGGCGGGATGCATGAAAATGATAAACGGTTTTATCTCAGCAAACGCTAGATTAATGGTTTTTGCGGTGCTCTTTATTTGTTTACCTCAAATCTCACAACAGGATACGGGTAAGAAGCGGTCTTGTGAAGCAGAAACAAACACCTCGAGTTACATGGCGGATATTTTAAACTGGTTTTGCTCAGGCTAATTATTGTTAGCTTGTGTTTAGTCTTTGAGTCAAGTGAAACTGCAGAAAGGTTATTGTATGGAGAACATTCGTGGCCCTTTTTAAAATTCTTACATCTCGATTATTTCCTGGCTCCGGTTCTGTGTTCGTATTGATAGTAAATTAGACTAAATATTATTTATGTCACTCTTTCAGATTTGTTAGGTTTAAATTTGTAGAACCGAACCCCTGGGGAAACCTGTGGGTTTCACGTGTGTCGTTTAAATATTGAGTTTTGTTTCCATTATTACACCACTAACCATTTCCTTTATTTTGCATCATAACTAATGGATAATGCAACAGTGTGAAAACGTATAGAACATCCCTACCACCCAACAAAAATCATTAATAATAATAATAATAATAAAAAGTCTTACCCACACATGGGTGATTTAATACTTTTTAGAAAATTAAAGGGCAACTACGTTGTGTACCCTGCCACCCTGAATTATTTTAATGAATAGTCTTACATTATAGTTTTACACAAAAAAAAAGTCATTATAGTCTTTTTGGTTTTTTGGCTTCTACTCGGCCTTGGTTCAAGTAATCTTTGGGCATAACAGTCAATGGGAGGAGGAGGGGTACAGCTGGGAGCTGGAAACTTTCACCACCCTTCATTTAACCCAGCTTTGTTCTGGTTGGCTGCTTATTACAAAAAGAAGATTTAAACAGCAGGTGGGTGGGGCCTCTCTGCTCACAGCTGTGGCTGAGATTATGTTTTTCACTCATTATTTTACCATATAATTCGAAATTTTTACAGTGATCACAGACTTCAATTTATGACCACTTTTTAAAGATTCCCATCTTAAGTTTGGACCATATTGGGCTATAACACTGTGAAAAATTAGGTGTAAATTGACATAGTTACAGGTTTTTTGTCTTTTCTTGGGATTTACAGACACAACAAAAATTTTTAATAATGCTGGTGTTATACTGTAAATACTATAAACAGTGAGAGTTCGAATGTGTTCAGGTCAAAGGTTATTCTTGCACAAACAATTTTGCTTAAAAGTTACAATGACAGTTACAGTTTTACTATTTAACGGCATGTATCCCAGGTAAAGAACATGAAATAACTAATCTGCGGGATGGTGAGGAATATGTCATGTCAGGATCCAACCGGTTCTGTTACAGAAACACCGTATCGCCAACCTGGAGGCAGACATGGACAAGAATTCAGGTAAGTGAATCTGCCAGCCCAAAACTGGTTATACTCAGTTGTAAAATAATGAAATCACGTTTTTCTTTTTCTTTATTTTCTTTCTTTTTCTTTTTTAAAACTCATCCCTCAGTTTGGGTACGTTAGTGTTCTAATGTAATTTAATCTAACCTAACATACTGCAAATGTTTTTAACAGCTTGACAGTCTGTTTAAAAAAGAGCCTCTGTATTAAATTTGTGAGTGATATAATATTACCAATATCTGACAGGTCAAAGTGTGGAGTTCAAAGGTGTTTAAGGTGGACACTGTGGAAGGTGAGGAGGAGCTGCAGGAGCTCGATCGCTTCAGTTTTTGGGGCTGGTTCCAGAGCCTGCTGCGAGAGAAGCACAATGAGACTGTTATTAACATCAGCCTGTTCAACAAGAAGACATGCTTCAAGGTCGATCCTACTGGAAATGCGCAATACACTGTCAAACCCATTCGCAGTAAGTGGGGTGGGGGTGTGGAATTAAACTAATTTGCTGGTTACTGGCGCTTAAAATATGGCTGTATGACTGTTCTTTATTCTTTATTCCCTTGCAGAGTTTGATATATATCTATTCTTGCTATTCCTCGCTGGAGCATTGCTGTTTTTCTTTGCAGACTCACTCAGCAGGTAATTTTTTCCCCATGGACTAAAGTTTCATTTTCAGGTATGTTAGGTTTATCATAGTAATTGAATATATTTTTTCACCACCTGTATGAAGGAGTCAAGCTTTCTTCTACTCTGCCGGTATGAGCACTGGCATGATTGCCTCTCTCATTATCCTCTTTTTCATTCTGGCACGCTTTTTACCAAAGGTAAAGTATTTAATTTTTATCCAAAAGCCACGTTTTTTTAGATATTAAATATCTGTAATTTAATGTTTGATATTTATATCATTTGTGTTTGTTCCTTCACACAGAAAAGCCCCTTTTATGTGTTGATAGTTGGAGGCTGGTCATTCTCTGTGTACGCAATCCAGCTTGTGTTCAGGAACCTCAGCATTATTCTCCGAGAGCACTGGCATGTGGCATTAGGTACAGACTCTTCGTGGACAGGTTGTGACTAGCTGATGACCGAGGACCAAAGCAATTATCCTAATATTTAAAAAAAATATATATAGTTCACAGCTTCTGATTATTCAGCTAATCAAATCATCATTTCTATCAAATGATAGAAAATTAATCAGCCATAAATTTCTAATTCTATCTGTGTGCTTAACCTTCTGAAATTTAAGGGTTATTTTTTAATTATTTAGGGTTTTAGACTGTTAAACATGTAAAATAAGCAATAAAACAGCTTGTCGTTCATGGAGCAGTTTTCACGTAGGTCCGTATGTTCTTTTGGTATTGATGCATTTTTTTACCCCTCAGCTGTAAAAGGCAGATGGGTTATTGTCATCACCCCGTTGGGCGGGTGGGGTTGGTGAATGCGAGAACAAGGCAACGTAGGAGTTTAAACACTGATACGATAGCTGTATCTACCAAACATCTCAGGCAAATTTGAATCTCAGGGACTTCAACCTCAAGGACAAGGTCAGAGGTCACGTTTTCTGAAAATCTTGTTAATGTGATCATTTGAGAACAAGATGATGCAGGATTTTGAAATTTCTGTATCTACTAGGAGGCTGAGGGGTAGCACTGGCGGCTGTCAGTATTTCATCATTTTGCAGCTGCAAAATCAGTGATTGTTTGATTTGAAAGCAAACAGTGACTATGAAGTGATTGAAGTGGCGACTTTAAGCTTAAATTCAAGGAGTTTGCTTGCAAAACTGTTGTGTTAACTGTTTAGAAATGACAGTAATTTTTATTCACATTTCCCCATTTTCAGAGGCTTAGAAGTAATTGGACAAACTAACAAAAATAAAATAAATATAACAATTGTCTTTGTTCCATGAACCCATGGAGGTCACCAAATGCTGTGTGTCTTCCCATAAGATGCTCTGCTAGATCTTTACTGCAGTAGTCTTCAGTCACTGCTTGTTTGTCAGTTTTTTCTTCAGTAACTGAAAAGCATGGTCTGTTAATTTGAAATCAGGTGACTGATGAATATCTAATTTCTTTGCGTTGAAAAACTTTTGCTGTGGGGCACTACCATTTTGCACTGTGAAGATCTGTCTCACCAGTTTTGGAGCATTTGGCTCAATTTGAGCAGAAAGTATAGCCCTGTACATATTTAGAATTCATCTTGCTACATCTATCAACAATCACAGCATCAATAAACATTAGTGACCCAGTTCCACTGTCAGCCTTAAATGCCCATACCATAGCATTGCCTCCACCACGTTTGACAGATGATGTGGTATGTTTTGGATTACGAGCTGATCCTCCTCTTCTCCAGACTTTTCTTTTCCAGTCATTCTGATACGAGTTAATCTTGGTTTCATTTGTCCAAAGATTTTAGAACTCTGCATGTTCTTTGAAATGTTTTGTGACAGACTCTAATTTGGCTTTCTTTTACTGGAATGTTACCCATGGTTTGCACCTTGTTGTAAACCAGAACCAGAGGAAACAGGTCTGACTTGGTCATGAAACTGCTTGCCAGGTTAATTATCTGATGACTTTTGAGCATCTGAAAATGTGAAATTGTATAAAAATGGCTGTAATTGTAATTTCAGTTGCAAATGTTATTGTAATAGATGTGCACTCATCATAGAAACTGTCAAACTTTGTTCTAAAAGTAAAGCATACAGGCATTTGGTACATAACTTTGCAGTGGTTTAACTCTTTTTTTTTAATGCAGTGTAAAAACATTTCTCTCTCCCTCTCTCTTTTTTTTTTGGCAGGTTATGTAACAATTGTGGGATTCATCAGTTTTGCTGTGTGTTACCGTTACGGCCCTCTGGTCGATGAGAAGAGCATTAACATCCTGTCGTGGACACTGCAGCTCTTTGGTCTGCTCCTGGTTTATTTAGGAATTCAGATTCAGCAAGTTGCGTTTGCTATCATTGTAGCTGCTTTGTTTACCAAAAACCTGGAGTACCCAGTCTACCTGCTGGTTGCTGCATGGAGGTATGCATTTTAAAATGCTGACACAAGGTGGCGTAAGAGCACAGTGTACTGTGGAACAGTGTTCCTCAGGCAGTATAATGTGACTTCTGTGGTAAAAACACACTTAGTTTCACAGAATAAATTAAGAAAAACACTTTTCTATTGCATGTTCTTAACACTGTAAATGATTTTCTGTGAACTGCTGAACCTAAAAGTAGTGATAGTGTGCTTGTTGTAGAATAACGAACAATAGTCACATTTAACGTCTTGATGCATGCTCAATCATCCAGGTAAGTAAATCCCAAAAAGTTGATTCTGTTCATCTGGACGTAGCGTTTTCAGTGGGAAACGCTACGTCCAGATGAACAGAATCAACTTTTTGGGAATAGTCACATTAAGTTCATATAATATGGATTTATTTAAACCATGTATCTACTCTTTTGCAGAAAAATCAAGCAGTATATCTATTGGAAGCCACAGCCACGCCGCCTGCTGACTGAGGAGGAATATCAGAAGGAAGCCGAGGAAGAGACTCGGCGGGCTCTGGAGGAGCTGCGGAAATACTGTAACAGCCCAGAGTTCAGCCCGTGGAAGACGGTCTCTAGGCTCCAGTCCCCAAAAAGGTGGGTTTTATGCTCATACGTTTTTCTCAAACTTGCAATTTTGACTTAATTTCACCCTAATCTTAAAATAAAGAGAGGACCATTGTATCTACTAATTGCTTTATGACTCAGTTATGTTTCTAATAAAATAATTTAAGTTTTCATTTTTATTATTGTCTTGCAACTTTCTGAAATCATCAATTCAAAACTGATGAGAGATTCTAAACAATATTGATCCCCAATAGCTGACTGCTTAAGACACGGTGTTTATAATACAGACACCTGTTAATTACACACAGTAAATTGCTGTAACTATATTTTGTATTTAAGATCATTTCTAAAATATGAAAAAAAAAATATCTGCAATACAATGACCGCAATAAATCAGCTAATGTCACAAATTTTAGGTTTCTTGTCTGGATAAATGACAACCATCAAAATTGCTACTTTATGCCTGAAACATTACAAATATTGCTAAAAATCATATAAGAAATTTCCATCTTGGCTCATTTATCAGTAAGCCTTTTCTGCACTGCTTGTGCACTAATGTTTTAAACTACAAACCTGAGGGAAGACTGTTTGAAAAACCCAGTTTACAGATAACAAAGGAATGATTTGAATCAAACAGCATTTGCAGAAACTGCTTTAGTTAATGGTTTCTGCTGAGTGATTTATTTGCCCAGTATGCAGTTTCAAATGCACTTTATGAATGATATCTTTTGTTTTTCCTCACTTATCTAGAAGCAAAACAAGCAAAACAGTATTTTCACTTTGAAACACCTATCTGTCAAATGATCTTCATTGGTTTTTCTGTCTAAAGGGATGTCTTTAAATCTATTAAATGACCTAAACTTCAGTAAGATTGTGCGACGTTTCTCATATCTTTACATTACTTCCGACATATCGTGCCACATAACTTTCTATGTAATCCAGTCATGACTGGCAAACACTCACACTACATTTGCAATGTTAAGTCAAGGGTTTAAATACAAGGTACATTTGTAGCCTGTCCTGTGTAAAATGTAAATAAATAAATGAATAAAGATCTGAATGCAGTGATCAGAAACCATGATTGTATTTACAGAGCATGGAAAAGATCAAATATTTAAACATTGTAATGTCTGGGACATTTCAGCATTTCATGAAATGAAATGCATGTCTCAAAAAAGTTGGGATGGGGCAAGAAAAGGCTGGAAAAGTAAGTGGTACTAAAAAACAACATCTGGATGATGATTTTGCAACTAATTAGGTTAATTGGCAACAGGATGTTGGAATTAATCAGGGATAACAAGTTAAGTGTGTGTGTGTGTGTGTGTGTGTGTGTGTGTGTGTGTGTGTGTGTGTGTGTGTGTGTTTGATACGTATAACAAAG
>VVHJ01019899.1:2880-16965 GCA_015107715.1 Tylochromis polylepis
TTGTGTGGTCCCCCCCCCCCCCCCCCCAGAGAATTCCTTTTTACCTAATTTATGTAGGTTTCTTGACCTTGCTACAAAGAAAAATCCACTATTGTCCTCAATCATGTTACAGTGCGTCAAATAGGTTTTTATATAGTCATAACATGTAGTTGACAGCAACTGTGTGTGTTTCTGAATATAATGTCCTTGAGGAAGTCTCAGTCTGACCACTCATTAGAAGTACTGGTTAAATAGAAAAATACAGGAGAAATGATAAATCTGGGAAGCACTGATGGATTTCAAAACCTTTTAGCAAAGTAGCTAAAAGATACCAGCTCAAACTCCCTTTGGATTCTGAGCTCTGAAAAACTAAAAAATGAAGGATAATAACTGCCTGCCTTCCTTATTTTATTACAGCAAATTGTCTATTTTAGGACGTATTGTGAACCGCTTAATAATGAATGAAAATGACCATGTGCTAGTGTACTGTATCTAGGAACCCATTGGCTATCATCTCATGACTTATCCCCCAGGCTGGCCAGTATTTTTGTGCCAGTGAATAGCCAGGCCAAGACTTTCTGCTTTGTGCTCAAGGCACTGCGTACAAATGTAGATGAGGATATAAAATAAAAGATACGTTTTAGAAAGCTAAATCTGTTTCCATCATTACCCAGTGGTTCTGACATTGCACCTTAGCAAATGTTTTTGCTATGATGCTCTTCATGGGCTGTTTATCTGCACGTGGCTAAAGCTTGCTCAATTTTGATTGGGTAGTACTATTGGTGCTAAAAAGGCTGTACCTTTGCCTACAGATTCTCATAACTGTGATGTGTCCATAATATGATTAAAAAAGAAAACCCTCTTCTCATTCAGCACCACCAGGAAACTTTGAGGAAATTAGCTTGGCAATGGTTTAAAAGTGCAATTCAATGGTTTTATTAAGGAAAATCGGTTCCCTCGAAAACACTTTGATCAGCATGTTTGTCACAGTGCCTCAAATTCAATCAAGTTTGCGAGAGGTTTCTTTCAAAACAAACAAAACACACTAAACTAGACAGATTCCCCCCACCCCTACAGCCTCATTATTTTCCATGGCTGCTAACTAATCCTATACCTTTGTGCTCTGTCAGAAAACCTTCTCACACTCAGACAACACAAGTCTGCGATGAAACACTCCGGCTACGAGGCTACGAGCCACTCTGAGTGAAGTTTCATTAGCAGAGCCTGTTTTGAGCAGATAAGTACAACAGAGTCCAATATACTTACACGTTCTCAGCAGATCCCCCGTCATAATTGCTGCTGTGTAACATGGGTTAGAAAGTCTATGAGGTGAACCGTCTTATGCACACACAGAAGTGCTCTGTGCTTCTTTGAGCTGGGAATACACTCATGCACTTAAATCTTCTTGTCATTTAATTTTTATTTTTTGGGTTTTGCACACTGGACAGTTGTGAATCGTGTGTGTGTGTTTATGTCAAGCAGCAAGTGTGTCTATCGGCATGCTGTGTGCAGTGACTGATATTCAATTAGTCCACCTGCCACCTCTACATTGCTCGGCATTCCAGCGCTCAGTAAATCAGTCCGGATGACAGCACACAGGTCGATATTAATATTAACGCCTCTATAAATAATGTTATTGTAGGCCCCCATGTTAATGCTTCATGATATGATGGGAATGATAAAGTAGAGCATGTTCTATTGTGAAGGTGCAGGGGGGTTTAATAGGGAGAGAGAGACAGACTAAATCCCCTTCAATGTCCTTTGATAGAAACGTTGGTGACACTGGGTTGGAAAGGCGCCGAGGTGGTCACAGCTGTGTTGCCGAGCCTGAATGGCCGAGGGTGGGGGGCGGTGGAGAGGTTTTGAGTATGTATTATGCGTGCGTATGTGGTGAATTTGCGGAGAGTAAGAGCGAGAGGTGGTTGGGAATGGACACAGTGGATTAATTATTATAATTCATCTCCCGGGCCACATGTTTATGGCTCTACTCAAATTATTGTCTGACTATCTGATTTCCATCTTGTACACTGCAGTGTATGCACTTTGTGTGTATTTGTGACAGGAGAGGTCTGCGGTTGAGTAGACAAATGGCTTTGCTATTTTGTGACAATTGCCCATATTTTACCGTGACAGCAAACATATCACTGTAACGTCTTTATGTGTTCGCTGCAAATCTCCGGATTAGCCATTGGCTGCAAAGAGATGGCCGTCATTAAACCGGGCGGGGTGTCTGAAATGTCAGCTTGTTAACTTGACCTTGCAGGCAAAACTAGGGCATCAGTCATTACATTTAGAGAGGCCAAAGCTTCAGTACCAGTGTGAAAATAATAACTTCCTGAAGGACAAGAATATGAGTTTGCTATCTTATTTAGCATTTAGTGTTACAGTAAGATGTTTTTGGTTTTCTCTGACTCGGTCAGTACTGTACTTCCCTACTTAAACAAGTCTTTCATGTAAATCCTCAGCTCACAAACTCGTCCACTTTCTCACTTCAGTAAACCTAGCGAGCATCCTCACTAGTTCACACACAGAGTTCTAGGGAATAAAAACATCACTAGTTGCTACTGATGTGTTTATTTATTTATTTTTTTAACCTCCATTCACATGCCCCTCCACAAAAGATGAAACTGAATGCTCAGCATGCAGATTCAAACTGGTGATGCTACGGTCCCAAGCATCCCTGAACTCTAAGCAGTGCAATTTGTGCCCTGACAAGAAACACACTCAAAAATTCATGCCTCAAGGTACAATCAACAAAGCATTAAGAAACTATGCAGTCCAAGCATGAAATAATCCTAAAACAGTATGTCTGTGTAGGTTCTCGGTCATCCAGGTCATAGTATTCTAAGAAGCTTGGAAAGAAAAGCAACTGGACTTCTTTAAGTTTCTTGAAGATGTTTAACCAAAAACACTGTGCAGTAATGAAAAACAAACAAAAACGAACTAAAATTATATTAAAAAAGCTAACGTTATCCCCTTAGAAAACCTCCAAATTAATTAAATACATAAGTCATTGCAGAGAGATATTAATCAGCTCTTACACTTGTTTGGGAGGGACAAGGTCGCATTTGTACAACGCACTGCATGGAGACACAGACACACACACACACACACTTAGTCATACAGTGTAATCTTGCAGTTATAAATGAATGTGGAGAATTCTGGGAAAGATTTCCAAACCTCCAATCGCTTCACACGTGCACAGTTACTCACAACAAACGCTGACCAGCCCTGGACCAGGGGTTTTGCAAAGCCTGGATCATCCCCGCTAATCCACACTCATTAAGGATGAACTCCATGATAGCATGCCACCGCCACCAGCCTCCACAACCCCCACCACTTTTACCCCACTTTTATGCATTCACTGCACTCGCATGTGTAAGTGGCTGGCAGCTTTTGATGGGGATTTTAATAAATTGCTGTAGATTGTAGCAGGCGTGTTTGTTCCTGCTGCATGAGTAAACACAACACCTGCCACACCTGTCGGCGCTAATCAGGCCTGGTTTAATTAAGAGTGACAAAGCTTTTATTTCATGCCAGCAAAGGGACGCGTATTTGACCAAGGGAAGTTGAGCACACTCCTCGGAGAACCGCGTCTTCAGAAGATAATTCAGGAAGAGGTAAACTGGGTGACAGAGCTGGGAATCATTTTACTCTTAAAATGTAAAAGCAAAACTTCATATTAATTATTAAAACACTTCTATTGTTCCCTGGGATAGAGAAGAAATTCTGCACTCAACAGATTTTACCCGAGGACTTGCACATAAATAGAATGTTCATTCTCTGTGCTCCTCCACATCAGAGAGAAGGTCACTGCTGAGTGGAGTCTACCTACAAGCCCCTTGGGCTGAAGGAAAAAAAAAAATCCACCCGGATGCTTCCCTTCTAGCGCTCTGCCTCCAAAATAACTCTTCCTCTGCAGGGTTCTTAAATAAATTACAGATATGCTATCCTCCCAAGATTTGATCTCTGTTCTCCAGCACAAATTAAAAATTTAAGCCCATTTAGGTTGGTGCCCAGTGTAACTTGAATCAGTGTGGTTGTGAGGGGGGGGGGATAGTCAACCAGAGTTGTGTCACAGCAGTGCTCAGTAGTGATGCTTGTTGCTTTAGGCACTGTATCTGAGAGAGGAAGCAGGGTGGCCTGAAGTTAGACAGAATATCTTGTAACTATAAGGTCACAAGCTTGATCCAAATGCACAACACTTTTTCTGCCCACAGCTAGGTGGTCTTACATGTCAAAGTGTCAAGACACCAAACTTGGACATGTAAAACCACCAGCTGTGCAAAAATGTACAACTTCAAGAAGCTCAAACCACATCACACACATTTTAATGTCAGCCAGCCTGGCCCTGCTACCCTCAGATTCTCACAGATAGTTAAGCTAAGTCACCACATGAAAATGAGACATCATGTGTTGGGCTGTTAAAACTAACATCAACAGTGTTGGAGGATCTACAGGTAGCCTGACTGTGAAATCAGAAAAGTCCAAATAATCACGGAGATTTGGATCACTCAAATCAATTAACGAGCTAAACAAATTCATTTGTTCTTTCAAAGACAAAGGCAGCACGCCAAGAGAAACAGGATTACCACCACTCTCTAATGCTTGATTATCAAAAATAAATAGTCTATTAAATACACCAGAGGATCGCCTGGGAGGCTTGCATATCAGCACAGCACATCCTATTTATTTAATGTTTTAGAGATGGGTAGAGACCAAAAAGGCTAATTAAGTGTGAACTCTAAAAAAACATTATCCAATAGAACAGGATACACTGTGGAAAATAAATGTTCTCTGATCATTAAGCAGCAGAAAGCTAAATACGTGTGTGTGCGCGCGCGCGCGTGTGTGTGTGTGTGTGTGTGTGTGTGTAAAAAAGAAAGAGAGAGACAGAGAGAAAGAGAGCTAGAGGAGTATGTGTAATAGTGGGGGCCATTTAATAGACTCAACCTCACTATGAACCCAGAGAAAGCGCTTTGTCATTTGACCTTCATTAACATCTTCTATTCATTGCTCCAACTCGGTGATAAATCAGGGAATGGCTCCTATTGTATCTTCCAGTGTCAAGCAGTAAAGCATTCTTCCTCACCTGGCTTTCATTAGCTTTTGTCTCTTAAACAATAACCAGAGCCTTGATTGAACACAGGTTTTATAAGGTATTTGCCTTGTGGGCACTTTGCTAACAGAACTTAAACTGAAATCAAATCAAGAGGCAGTTCAGCAAAGATCCAGAGGAAGAAACACAACCCTCATGTAAAGGCACCTTTAAGTGTTTTCATGTGAAGCTGTTAATGTGATAAAGACTAGCACCTTTAACCTCACACTAAAGATAAAATCAGAAAGGCCTGCAGATTAAAAAAAAAAAAAAAAGTCTTTTGGAAGAGGAGACTTTCTACAGAGGAGTGGCATCTCTCCATTGAAGCATTGCTGGATTAACCTAATCAGAAGATTAATCAAACTTGAAACACTGGAGGCTGTGCCGGTGGCCTCTTTACCTCTTTATCCGACTGTGCCAGGCAGCAGAATTAGGATAGAGTGCAGGGAGATGGTGTTCCCACAACCCCTTTCTCTAGAGCTCTCAACTTGCCAAAAGATCTCAGAGGATGAAGTGGAATTAGAACCTCCTAGTTTGCCCTCACTGGCCTTTTCAAACTTGGTCCTTTCAAATGTCTCATTACCATTCAGACAAGAGCCCATATGTTTACCATTTGAGGTCTTCTAGCTGCCTGTGATGCAAGACAGGGGTATGACTAAGGATGGGACGGTGGAGCAGTGGTTAGTACTGTTGCCTCACAGCAAGAAAGTTTTGGGTTTGAATCCACTGGTTGGACTTCTGTGTGGAGTTTGCATTTTCTCCCCATAGTCTAAGGAGCTTGGAAAGAAACGCGTCTAGACTAGATTCTTGAAGACGTTTCACCTCTCATCCGAGAAGTGTCTTCAGTTCTAAAAGCAAATGGTGGAGAGTCCCAGATTTTAAGCCCTCTGGGAGTGTCCACCCAAGAGGGGTCATGGACCCCCGATTGATCCTCTACATGAGCCAAGGTGTGAAAACAGGTGTGGGTCACAATCAGCCAGGGTTTCAGGTTAACCCATTGTGAAACCTAGCCCCAACCTATCATGTGATTTCCTGAGGTCAAATGGCCCAGCATGTGAGTGGGCGTTAAGGCATCTGGGAAGGGATCTCAAAACTGGATTATAGATAGCAGACAGTTGGTGTCGTAAACCACCTCCTCTGTTCAGAGATGGTCGTTCACAGTGGACATGGATGGCTTCTTTCACTCTTCTTTCAAACCATCTGTCTTCTCTGTCCAAAATGTGAACATCTCACGACATCTCAGTGTACTTCAGCCCATTTGTGAGGTGGCTGTGGCTCAGGTGGTAGAGCATGTAATCTGCTGATCGGAAGGTTAGTGGTTTGATCCCTAGCGTCCCCCTAGTCTGCATGCCAAATATCCTTGGGCAAGATGCTAACCCCAAGTTACTTTTCGATGCCTCCATCGGAGTGTGAATGGCAGTTAGAGCACTTAAAGTATAGAACACGGTGAATGTGGCATGTTGTATAGAGTGCTTTGAGTACACCGGGAGAGTAGAAAAGTGCTATATAAGAATCAGATCCTTTACACCATGCTAAGATTTTGGCAAACAGCTCAGAATCAAATAAGGCAATGGGAACAAACTGTATGCTAGCAACAACGTGCTTAAAGATAAAATTCAAAATCGGTTCTCTGTTATGTGTAGAAACAAAATTCGTTCATCCCTTAAGTTAGATGCCTTTTTTGTGCTTCAATGATTCACAGGTCATTCAAGCTTGAAAAGAAACAAAAAGTAATACGAAAAAACACCTATAGCTGAAAATGATCAGCTATAGGGACTGGATTGAAAAGGAGTAAAAATGCTCAAGGCCACTTTAACTAAGTCTGGCTACGTGGAACCAAAATATAAAGAAATGACAAGTAGCGCAAAAATGTTGTATAGCACTGTATTTCACACATCACATAACTTGAACATTAAATGCACCCGATGATCAGGATCACCCAAGAGGATACTTGACTAGATTGCTGCCTAAGTCAGCTGTGAACAGGCATCGGAGTAACAGGCTACTGCGTTCAACCGTCTGACCCTGCAGAGATTTAAAGATGCGGTGAGCCGATTGTCCTCAAAACTGGTGGAAATTAGCTCATGCTGTGCCATGTTTGTCTGACCTTCTAATAAATGATAAAATCTGAGAGGCTAGGCGCTTCATATTTAAAAAATCTGTGATCACATGGATATAAGCAGAAACTTTGGCAGACAGAAAAAAATAGGTATTGTTAATCCGCATTAAATAAACAAATAAAACTTAGTTTGTATTTATCTCACTCCATCTGTCTGCCTTAAATTATCCTAAAACTAATCTCACCACCTAGGCTCAGAAAAAAAAGAAAAGGACTGTAGCACATGTCCACGATAAAAAACCAAGAGAAACCTGCAGTGTAACAGGGAGGGCATCATTGATCCTATCTCTCTGGTAGCCAGGTCATCGATTGCAGCATGCAGCTGTGTTACTTGGCACACCTTGCTGACTCCAGCTACAGCCTTGAATGTGCAGTCGAGAGCATGATTCCCCCCTACCACCACCTTTTTTTTCTTTAGTCAGTTGACCAAAACATGCCGAGAACTATGTGTGTGGCAGGGTCCTAGGCTGTCCTTACTTGAGTGGGATCATAATTTTTCAACAGCAGCCCCAAGAGGCATTTTTTTCCTCAAACATAGATCATTATGCTGTGGAAGCAGATGAGATGGACAGGGTTGAAAGTGCAACTAGAGCCATGAGGAGAGGTATACACCCCTTGAGGTACACAGGCAGACGCAAATGGCAGAGCAAGTGGAGGGACTGAACAGAAGAAGAAGAAAGTCGAAATAAATGGAGAGTCCAATTTTGATCTTTTCTACTACCCTGAGATTTATTGATCTTAGAATCCTATCAAGCCTTCTTTTGGATGCTTAAGTAAAACAGACATCAAAGATCAACTTTTTGTCTTTTCACCCCTCCTCCACACATGGCCTTCCTATACCCACCATTCTATTTAAAGATGTGTATCTCCCAACATCCAATATGAATACACTTGAAAGAACATGTGAGGAAAAGAAGAGAAGTGAAAAACCACTTAACACGAGTAGTGGCAGGATGCAGCTAATAGCCGTCTGATCAGCCAGCGTTTCATCTTTGCCACATTATCTCTAAATTCAATATTGGCTCTTCAAACACTCTGAAGGGGTTGTTGTGTCTAAGCTCTCCTGCTATTTATGAATCCAGACTATACTTAGTTGGTATTCCACCCTTTTGTTGACGTCCCCTCTGTTTCTCCTCAATCCCTCACTGAGAGTGAGCTGATGCATAGAAATCGTTGTCTCGTGAAAAATTACAGTTTCTTTGTATGTTAGACACTTGTCTGTCACTGCACAGCCAGTCTTGTTATTGACTCTGACAAATTCCAGGATACTGCTGATAATGGCGTGACAAATGGGCGCCACTCTTTCTCCTTCAACAACCAGTACATCTCCCTGTGCCCCCCTGTCACCCACCTCTACTAGATTCTATTATGTGATATGATATCATATCCTGGCTGAGTACAATCAGGATGAGCTTTGTAGAAAAGAATTCTGGTGATATAAAATTTAGTGCTATGGTAAAAGGCACAGAGAGATCCAGAATCTTGGGACCAAATTTTAAGGGACAGTATATGACAGTTACTCAAAAAATAATATCTTTACAACAGCCTCCATTGGGGCAAAAAAAACCCCCCAAAAAACTGGTGTGGTCACATAATCAAACTAGAAGGGCACTTGGATACTGCAGACTTTGATTTAGGTTTGCACAAAAAATTTATTGGGGCCTTCATTTGCTCATGGTCTGCTGTTTTCATTACATTTTATGACATTTAGTTTAATATTTTTTCACAATCTTGCTGACAAGAAGCACTAAAAACTCCACTCTGTCTGTCACCCTGGCACAGGACTGCATCGCAAGGGCCATTTAATTGCTACCTTTACTTTTAGAATTTTTTAAGAGAGAAAGCTGGTGATCATGCTGGAAAACATGGTCAAAGATGGATCAGAATCTAATGGAGGTTTAAAATTTACATGGTGACTAGAAATGAAAATTTTAATTACTGTTTGTACTGTTGTGCAGGTATTTGGTTTTGTATGAAGCTCTACAGTAGCCATTA
This sequence comes from Tylochromis polylepis, assembly GCA_015107715.1. Lineage (NCBI taxonomy): Eukaryota > Metazoa > Chordata > Actinopteri > Cichliformes > Cichlidae > Tylochromis > Tylochromis polylepis. The sequence continues at coordinate 12,072 of VVHJ01019899.1, forward strand.
AGAGATCTCGTTTTACTACACTGATCACACAACATGCAATAAACCATTATCCAGGAAGGATATTTTGACACTGCCGAACTGTCTGGGGTCCACCTTACCTTTCACCCTATGATAGCTGGGAGAGGCTCTAGCCCATCGGTAAAACTACGTGGATAAGTGAGAATGGATAGATGGCTCAATGAATATTTTGACAAAACTGGATTTGGGTTTTAGTAACAGCAAAACAAAAATGAAAGGATGCAGTTTGACATAATTCTTTGACTGAATCAAGGACTTAACCTATTTAACTGTAAAGCAATGACTCTGAGTGACAGTTTACCTGTCTGCAGTGAACTAAGGCACCCAGACAGTCACATTTACTGTCCTCACTAATTTTGTCACTGCATCAGATAAAAAAACAAACAAACTAATAAATAATTTATGACGTGGTAGCTAATGTGTTATATCCATAAATGTATACACAAATGGATCCTGCCACAGAAAGTAAGCACACAAAGCTGTGGGTTTCAGGTTCTCATGCTGGAGTTTTCTGAGTTTAACTGATTACTGAGACTGCTCTGACTACTTTACGTAAATAAATATGTTTTTGCTTATGATACAGCTTTTACCTAATTTAAAATGATAGCGCCTATACAGTGATTTTCTTTTTCTAGGCACTGTGGACTTTGTGACACGTTTACTGAGTGTGTCTCCTCTGGAACAGTGCCTTCTCTGTGCTCCATGACCTTATTTACGCACAAGATAAAAAATACATACAAAAAGAATAAGAGAAGAGATGAAAGGCAACAGCACAAATTAATCAAAATATGGGAAGGATCTGGATTTCATCTGTATGTAGTAACATTTCCTGCACTCATTTTTTCCCTCTATTGCAACTGACAGGGCCCATCGCTCTGAGAAGACTGATACACTTTTTTAAAACTAACACTGACTTGGTGGTTGTTAAGCTGTGTTCAAAGCTCTACTACTCTCTAAATCTCTAATTTGGTTCACATAATATTTATATATAATAATGATATATTATAAGTTAATACAAATGAATTTCAAACTTAATGGTCTGTAGAATTCCAGTAACAAGACTCCTTTTCTAACCTCTTTTAAGAAGAGACCATGTAACAGTTACAAACAGCATAGGAAATGTATCTTTGCTGGTTTGCAGGATTTATTTATTTTTTGTTATCATCAGTAACTAAAAGTTACTTCATAATGCAACTGTGGCATAGCAAGTCCCAGTTTTTCCTTGTATGCTCATCTGAACAGAATTACTAAGCACCTTTTTGAAGCTGGATTCCCACTGATGCTGTGTCTCTGAGAGGCCTGTTGAGCAACATTACACAGGCATACACATGCAGACAAAATGCAGAACAGGTGTTGCCATTCAGATGAATGCTATTATCACACTGGGGTACACGTCACTATCTCAGTGGGGTGATATAAACACACTTTTCTGTGCTAAGAAAATAAGTACATTCCACATGTGCAAACATTTTATTTCAGAGACAGTAGGCTAACAAAGAGTAACCCAGCAGCATTTGAGGGCGTCAGAGAGGGATGAATGATAATAGCAAAGGCTAAAATGAATAATTATATGATGAATGATGAATGAATGATGTGTCCAATTGGTTCAAGGTGATCTACAGTATGTTAAAAGCAGATTTTCTCATGGGTCCCATATAACCTTTCAGTAGGCGCACGCTGGTGTCCAAAAGGCATGACAGCTTTAGAAAGGAGCATGCTAATGTTAGGTGTGGTTTGTGCCCCTCGGTGCTATTTAGCACAGTGTGATGAGAGTTCATCGCTACACATCCTGCTTGTCTCTCTGTCTGAGAGTGAGTACAGAAATAGTCTTTGTCACCAACGACACAGCAGGGAACCTTTCACACACCGTGTCCAACACGACTGGTCCGAGGCACCAATATGTGTGCCAGCGTGTGTAACGTTGCAGGGTATTGTGAGCTTACGAATACATGTCTGTGTGCCAATATCTGTTTTTTTTTAATCAACAAATAAAAATAAACAGCACCTTTGGCTTCTTCATTTCAAACTGTTTTTGTTGCATATTAGAAAAGGACACTTACAATTTCAATAAATTCAACGGTTCTAATAGACAAATTGATTAATGATCCTTCAGAGTGACATTGATATGGCAATGCACCAATACTATCAGACCATTTCAATCTGACCTGAGCCAGACTGTGGCCAAAAGTCAAATAGGGAAAACACTGAGCACTGCACAGAGTGATACACTAGAGCAGAAGAAAAATGATCTGCAAGGGTGAAGGAAGCAGTAATAGATAAGAGGATTACTCCATTACTATCTACCCTGGGGGGTGTTACCCCAGAGCAGAACACCATGGTTAAAAAGGGCAAGACCTTGATTTCCTCCTCCCTGCTCCCAAGTTGTTCATTGTTTAAGTGAGGCAAAGTTGCTACATGAAATACTATCCCACTCTGTACAGGGCAAAGGCATGTTTTTAGCTCAGGATCAAATTCAGCCTTCTGAAGTGTGACCTTGCTCTCTCAGTAGGGTTGTGCCGATAGACGATAATCTTGGGGATTGACAAATTCATAGTACTCTTTAATAGTTTCCCATTCAGGATCATACTATATAGTATTTTCCCATTAATGCATTAAGTTATTTAATATTGTTTGTCATTTAAGCTAATTAGCCTTGCAAAATTATCACCCTCCCCAACACTTGTCACAGAGTGACAATGAGTGCATGAAGAAACCTACATCATCCCATAACAAAACAATAGAAAGAAGTTATTTCTTTACCAATTAGAAGTGGGGTATTTCCCCCAAGGGGGTGAGATAAAATACTGCATGAGGTAAAGTGCAGTTAAAGCTTGCACTTTAGTTGTACTGGCATCCAGGGTGGTAATCTTTTAAAATCCCTATGCAATCTGATAAAAAGACAAGTTGAAAATCCCTGATAGCAACACTGATGGCTATCAGTTATCTATCAAAATGTAACTCGATAATGCTCATATAAGCATTTCCTCAAGCATGTTACATCACGCTAAAATTTTGAAAATTGTAATTTATATATAGACTCTGTCATTAATTTTAACCAACAGATTTTACACACAAAAATTGCATATTTAGTTAGACAGACTATGTTTTGTTATGTTGCTCCAGTTATTTTTGTGTCATTGATTGGGGCTGGGCTCTCACTTTGGTTTTACATAAAGACATCAAGAGTGCTTGTGTCTCCATGACAAGCCTGAAACGATAATTACTGTCAATCAAACAGCTAGCTCATAGCACAGACAGGAATTAATTTATGCTAGCTAGTGACTGTTACTTGGTAAGATAAACGTGCTGTCTCTGGCTTCATTTAGTTAAACTGCAACTGTTCTAACACTGTAATTCAACTGTATTTTCCTCTTGGTCAAGGTAATGTCAAAACTATAATTGTTATGTGTATTCTTAAGGCTCCAATGAATTTCACTGTTTGAAAATGTGCTGAGGTTTCTGTCCCAATAAATTCCAGTGAATGAGCCTGCAGAATTTTGTTGCTTTGCTTTAGGATAATTTGCAATGTCATCCTGTTGATGGATAAACATTGGCACTTGGAATAAACCATCTATGGGCATATGTTCAAAGTCTTTGAATAGTTTTGTGACAGCAGGAATTTCACAGCACTTCAGCACAACTATTAGGACAACTCCATAAATATGACTGGATTACAAAATAAGAAGTATTTGACACCATGTTGAATCATTAACTAAAGCCAAACCCCTTTAAATCATGGGACACAAATCAATACCTTCACCATAATGATCAAAATTTGAATTAATGCATCTATCAATAACACAGTTTTTTTTTCTGTATTATTGACAATGTGTTGTATGACTGTTAACTGATATAGATCTACTATGTATATACTATATAAAATTTGTTAATAATGGGCGGCACAGTGGTTAGCACTGTTGCCTCCAAGCAAGAAGGTCCTGAGTTAAATTTTTGTGTGGGTTCTCTCGGGGTACTCCAGCTTCTTCCCACAGTCCAAAGACATGCAGTTAGTGGGGTTAGGGACCAATTAAACAGTGTTGCTATACTGTTGCAAACCAAAAATCCAAATTCTTGTCACTTTACTTTAGTCTAATCACGGGACAATATAAAACAGCTATGATCTTTTGCTCAAAAAGGTCATGGGAGAGAGCAAATCCCATTGTACCTTCAGAAGGAAGGGTGGCTTTTAGGTTGCTAACCTTAAGTCACTTTAGTTGGATTAAAAGCTATGTCTTTAAGAAAGATATAGCAATTTGCAATCCCACTGAGTACACTTGTTGTCAGTAGTTAGTTTAAGTACAATAGGATTAACAACTGACAGGACTATTGAAAATCAGCGACAATACAAGCTGGACATCTCCCAGTCCTTCATTTTAAAATAACTGTGCATCTGTATTAAGCTTAAATCCTTATTTTACTAAGTGCATTCTAAACTTGTGCACCAATGACCAAACACTAGTGTCCATTTAAAGAAAAGGACAACAGGAGCCTTCAAGATTGGTAAGAAAGAACCTTGCTGAAGTATGTACTGTAGGTCCAGTTAAGTGAGATTTAAGTCTTTGGAAAGTTCAAGAGCTCCTCACCAATGTAAAAGTGCAGGCTATCAACAAGGGAAAAGCATAGGAAAACAATGAGATAGGAGAAAGTGGCTTTGTTTTGGAGCAATGTCTTGTGAAAAAATTGAATTTCTTCTATCTCTTTTACAAGGTGAGTGACCTTTGCCTTCTGGGTGGCTTTCTCCTCCCATTTCTCCATTAGTACATGGAGACAGACAAGCACAACACACACACACACACACACACACACACACACACACACACGCGCACACACACACACACACACACACACACACAGGCATTTGCAATTTCTCTCTAAA
>VVHJ01019903.1:2662-13614 GCA_015107715.1 Tylochromis polylepis
TCCCCGAAGTTTTTTTTTTTTTTTTTTTTTTTTTACCTGGACACTGTTTTTTATTACTCCATCACCAACTGATTCAAATGCTCCGCAGGCTGAATAGCTGTCAAGTGCAGCTCTGCAGGATGAATGTAAACTCCAAACAGCAACTCCAAAACTAACTCAAACTTTTAGATTTCACCATATTGATGTGTGCAAAGCTTTGAGACATCCTATTTACATACTTTATTTCCTCTCCTGAGAGTTGCAGCTCTCTGTCTCCAGACACACTACTTGTATCTAATCTGACACAAGTATTTAAGTTAAAATGAATGCGGAGCTTACCTTTGATATGGAAGTGATCTGTGCATGCCAGGTGATAAGATCCTAATAAAAAAAATAAAATAAAAAAAAGCAATTCTGTTCTTATGCACTTGTGACATTGTTTGGTGATAGTCAGGGGTTTACAGTCTGGAGGTGATTTTTGGAGTTAACTCAAGCTGAATGCTTGCAGGTACAAGTCAAATATAGAGAGTTAGATTTCACAGATTACTTATAAATTAAAGGGAAAAAAGCATCTTATATGTACAAGCATAAGTTATGTTGGTGCCTAACAAAGGCTTCTTACATTTTATCCAAATACACTACAAATTTGGCTGATTGTAAATGACAGTGGGTTAAATTTGAACTGTCCAGAAGACCTCTAAGTCCAGCATGTCTAGTGACACTCCAGCCACGGTCACTTTTTGATGAACACGATGTCACTTCATCCACTCGCTCTACTTCCACACTAAAATCCACTCCCACAGCTACTGTTGTTCAATTTATTTTATTTTATTTCTCCTTTGGTTTCACATTTTCTTCTTTCCTTGAAAATTTGTATCACCCCTGGACACTTTGATGTCAGGAAACTTTAGGAAAACTTTGATGTAGTGGACGAGAAATAGGTTTGATTGCAGATAAAAGTTCAAAGGAGCTTGAAAACATTTTGCTCATTCATTGCAGCAGATTTGCTGATCCTGTATGCATCTGTGGGTGGGTGGGCAGTTTGTTGCTCTTTTAAAGATTTGTTTGGCCTGTGCGTGTATTTAGTGTATTAGAGCTGAATCTGCAGGCAATGCCCTCTGAAATTATGCCCTCTGGCTCTGGTTCATCACTACCAGTATTGCTTTCGTGATTCAGCATATTTAATGTATGTAAAAGTGCAGCTGACACAGGGGAATCACAATACCCATACCCCCCCCACACACATACGCACATACACAGATCAAAGAACTGAGTGCTACCAGCACACATCATCTCAGATTTGGTATCTTGTTCAGTGACTCAGCTGATTAATAAACTGGCTGTGTAATCGCAGGACACTGTGATTCATAATCGCTGCCTCATGCTTGTGCTCACACAGAAATTGCCGGCTGTTATGTAATGCAGAGCACTGGCAGCAGCGGCGGCGATGTGACACACAACTATTACAGTTACAGTTATAGCACATTCATGTGGATTTCTTTTCGTCCCTGTGCTCTCTGCTGCTGTATAATCTGCGAGGTGCAGTGAATGAATGGGGAAAGCAGCTTGGATATGGCAGGATTAGCAGTGCACTGTTGGCCTGTGTGATTTGCATTTGACATTGGGCTGACAGGGAGGCGATCCAGGGTCAGTACACGCTGAATAGCTCAACTCGCTGTAGGAGGGTACAGTATAGTCCCAGCATAGGATGGAGAAGAGAAATCGCATTATAAACTGCTGCAATTTCCAAATTGTCAGTCTGCAGTTTGGGGTATTATCAGAGGGAAAGATGTGGATGTTTTATGAAAGAGCTGAAGACCGAAGGCGAATCATCACATTCAAAACCATAAACATGGACATATCATTTCCCTAAGAGCATTTTTATCTCACTCGTAGTTAAGCAAACTTCGCCAATTCCTTCTGCAATTGGCATGTAACATTTTAGCTTTCATTTTTCAGCACCACAGTTTTTTTTCCCCCAGCATTTTAAGTATTTTAACGCACTTTGTCGCTTGGTAATTTATGTAAAAGAGTTCATATTTAATTGGATATTAACTCATTTTCATATTTAAAGATACGGTTTCAGAAATATTTTTACACAAAAGAATTTGTTCAACTGCAATTTCTCCATTTATTAGTGCATTGACAATTTACGCATGTTTAGAAAGATTTATTTGGGGGATAGAAGCCATTCTACGCCTGTCCAAGCAGACGTTTCTAAAAGTCTGTGCTGCTGAACCAAATGTAACTCTTTGGTAATTCAGAAAAAGTCCGGTGCTTGAAATTTGATCATAAAGCTTTGATGCTGCTAAATAAAGAAACAGTCCAGCCTGAAATGAGCAGCATTAAATCCTAATCATTTCTTGAGATGCTGCAGAAGAAGCTTTAATGGGTTTTTTTTGCTTGCACAAAACTCAGATCTCATTTGAGTTTTGTTTCGGGTTTTTTTTCCCCTCATCTTCCTCAGTGAGTTGTTATTTTTCAGTGGATTGAAAATGATAAATATGATCAAGTAGAATAATCTCGCCCACAAATCCCTGTTTGACTTTCAATCATAGCTTCAAAAACAAACGTGAGACATCAATATGTGTGTAAATTTATCCAGGGATATGGTTAAATAATTGTTTGCTGTGCTGTTGTGGGTTCAGCTCCGGGACACGCCTGCTTCTGACATCCAGTTTCGTCTGGATCACGAGCGGAGGATGAGGGCGACAACGGAGGAACGGGAGGCCGTCGCTTCTGTGCCTCAGGTACAGCTATTCAGTGTGAACACCTTCAGAGAATGAGCGCAGGAGCAGCGGCATCACACTTTGCTGGGTTTTCTTTGCTGGTTGAGCAGAATTTTAATTACACGACATCATCCGATGGGAAAGAAAGTTTCAGTATTTTTATTGAATGAATAGTTTTAGACCAAGACTGATATGATAAAGTCTTCAGTGTGTATTATCAGCAGAATTGCTCTTCATTTGATTCAAGTTTGAGTTTAATTCTACTTAGCTTTGCAACAAAATGTGTTTTTGTTCATAATTTTGTCTAGGCGTGTCTTTTTGTACCTTATGTTTTGTGTTCTTGATACTTCATGATTTATCCCCGAGTGTCTCTTGGATAATTTGATCCCAAATCATCACATTTTTGACCATTTTCTGCTCGACTATCACCGATTTACATATAAATTTTATGGTCCAGAGTTTGATGATGTATGATATATGATTGGTGTGAAATTTTAGCTTCATTTTTCACACTTTGAGATCTAAGGCCATGTTTGAACCTGAAAATCTCAAAAACTATTAAACATACAAACCTGAAATTTTCACTGGCCTCTTTATTATCATAATCTGGCACACATACATTTAAAAAAAAAAAAAGTTTGTGGATTGGCTGGTTAAAATGTGAAGACTGTAAAGCAGTCTTGCAAAGTCTCATATTTGAGAACACACTAAAGAAAAACTTCACATTGGAAGAGACAACTAGTGACAGTTTCTCAGTAGTATGTAGGTGTATTTTACAGTACTGTAAAATAAAACATACTTTTTAGCACGCTGGAGTATGAAAATATAAGTTCTACCACAAAAACAAAGATATTCGTGGATGGTCGAATCCAAATAAAACAAATATTTAATATGTATGTATTTAATAGTTCTGTTTTGGGGTTTTTTCACTATATAAATGGGGATTTTTTTGCAGCTGGATGATGAGCGTTTACGTCTAGAGGCCCAGCGTGAGGGTCTGGAGCTGCAGGGCCTTCAGACTCACGAGGTGCCCTGGGCTCAGGAGAGAGCCATGCTGCAACAAGAGGTCCGCCTCTTTAGACGCAACATCATCATCATCTACATGAAGCTCAGGTGGATCCTTATGCACTGGAGGCTCGGACGCAAGGAAGACTCTGGAGACGACTCGGTGCACCCAGAGGTGAGTCCTAATCATTTCTTGAGATTCTGTAAAAAACGGGGGTTTTGCAGACTTAGTGTTTGCTTAGCCTTTTATTGATGAAATGATTCTCTTCATTTGTGAGTGCTTTGACTCTTCATTGCACCAGAAACCAGACACACGTGATGATGAAGTAAAGAAATAATTGTTAATAAAATAATAATTAGGGAATGAAAGGGAAAGAATCAAAGAGTTATGGCAGAAAAGAGAAGATTTTCTTTCTTTTTGTAACTTTTGCCCTGCAGGCCGCTGATTCTGATGAATTTTTTACAATATTTTCACTTCACTCTCTTGTGGGGGACATTGCACAGAATCCAGAAACAGTGTTGGTTTTACCTTTTGCATCATCCATGAAGATGATCTGTTGCACAGAAGTCAGCATTTTGGGTTCATTCCATTACTCTCATCATCCAGTGAGAATTAAAGGTAACAGTGGATACACTGAATAATAAATAAAGTTCCAGGAAGTTGTAGTTCAGTGCAGATATTCTGTCGGAATAACCCAAATCCCTTAAAAATGGTACAGATAAGGTTCGCATTAAAGAATATTCCTATGAATGGGTTGCAGTTTGAGTCGATCATTTGGAACAACATGAGGAAAATGACAACAAACAAGTGACTCATCCTGAATCATTTCCAGCCCTGTATCTCTTACTCGTGTGTACGTCCCACCTGCAGGACCATTGGTTAATTGGTTGGCCGGCTGATTGAGCAACTCCATTAGTTGTTCACCTTGTTGTTTCAGCAGTCGATGTTGCACTTTCCTTGTTATCTTCTCTTGCCCCTGGTTGATTAAACTCCTAATTTATAAGATTTGTGTGTTGTTGTTTTTTTGTTGTTTGTTTTTTGTTTTTTTAGATGAATACACCCACTGGATTACTCTAGGCACCACAGCCAGCAGTGCTAACTTCTTTTCCTTTAATTTTCTCCTGATGGAGAATTTATCTTCTTCTCTCACTGACTTTCTTTTATCTTGGAATGAGCCGTTTTTGCATAATTCTATGCTGCTGTTTCTAAATCCCTCTTTTTTTCTATCCTGACTCATTGAAGCCTAATTTGTGTACAGATGGTGGAGCAGCAAGTTACCAGCAGGTTTGTTTCTGTGTGTTTACATCGTCCTTATCTTATCTTGACCTTAAATCTCAATTAAACTTGATTTTTATATCCTTTAATCATCATAATGGCCTCAAAAAGCTTTACAACCCTTAGATTCAGAAACAGCAAAACAAATCGATGCTTCTCACCTTTAAAAAAACAAAAAAAGGTTGAAAAAGGAAAGAGCTGCTGAACCTTTTTTTGGTTTTTAGTCTGGAAAGGCTCAAGGCTGTTACACTTTTTTATTTTTACCATCCATTTGTGATTGCGCTGGCTTTAGTGTTAGAATAACTACAGTTTATTGACGCTAAACATAATCACAGAGGAAAACTCTCCAATAATGTGGAGAGAATAGCTAATCTACTTTATTTATTTACTTTATTTTTTTAGTAACTTTATTTATTCAGGATTCTATATTGAGAGGATTCTCATTTGCACAATGCCCTGTGTCAGGACACTTAAAACAAAATCCATCCTAGTAAGAATAATAAAAACACTCAAATTTACACCACCAATAGAAGATGGTATAGTTGTGAATAAGTTTACTTTAATTCGGGCAACTTTTACACAACTGTAAATCCTGGATAGGGAGGGTGATCCTTTAATCAGAACGTCAACATGCAGGCTGGATAAGCCAAGGATCGAATCACTGAAGTGTCCTTGAGCAAGACAGTGAACCTCAGATTGCACTGATGGGTTAATGCAGCATGCAGTGTGAACCATAAAAGGTTTAAATAGCATTAAAGAGCATTTAACAAGCATGAAATAAAATTTAAAAAGTATTAATATGGTCTAAATATATATAAATATAACACCTGAAGAAATCAAATGAGTTAGTTTCAGTTGCTGCGGCTGTTTTTTCTGTCAGAGTGTATTTTTGTTTGTTTTGGGTTTTTTGAGGATTTTCAGATTGATGCACTCCATAGACCTGAATGAATGATTTTTGCCTCTAGGCTGTTTCCCTGGAACAGAAAGCATAAAAACCACTGAGCTCTTCTGACTGACAGGGAAGGCCAAACTTCACTTCTGTACAAGTCACAGTGAGAAGGCTGTGATATGTAACGTCTAAAGCACAAAGCAGCAAACACTGTATCTGCCTCTTAATCATGCGAGGCCATTGTAATTTTTGTCATTTTAAGTGTGTTACAGTCCAATGCCTCAAATAGAGGAAGATCTGTAAGTGCATGCTGCTCCTTCTGCAAATGTTCTCCATGATTCCCTTCACTGCTGATCTCGGTCAGACGTATGCCTTAATGGCATCTCTTTGTTGACATGCATGCAACAATATATAGGATGAAACTACATTTCTAGTACCAGGACCAGGGTTCAGTTTCACAAAGATAAGACTTAGAGTATAATAGAAATTAGTCCAAAGTAGTGTAATTGTTGACTGTCTTAACTCTGTAATGCCAAGTATATTTGAAACATGAGTTTTTGAGACTTTTACATCATCAGTGTGAATTTTTTTTCTCCCTGAAAAACCTGATGTGTACAATCACATGCAGTGCTACTGTGACCCAAAAAGTGCACAAAAATGATGGATGTAGAAAAAATTATACATATTAAAACTCATTCTAATTTGTCAGAAGGTTCAATAACACTTCAGTTTCAAAAATTTAGATGCTTCAGGCTTCACAGGCTTAAGCAGGACTACCGTACAGTGAATACGGGGTAAATTATGGTCATATAAGAAAGAACGGCCAAGTAAATGAGAATATTTAACTGCTCGGCTAGTAAAGGAAGCTAACTGGTCCCTACAGTCTCAGCAGTGTAAACCTGTAGTGGACTTTAGATTTTGTGGCTTCCTAATGTGGCTGGGCTCAGTGGTGTAGCAGTTAACGCAAGAAAGGTCCCTGGTTCAAGACCGGGAGGAGACGCCTAACTCTAACCCATGTGTAAAAACAAATCTGTGTCCAATCAAAGACGCTGTGGCGACCCCTTTGCAAATAAGAGAGCGAAAGAAAGAAGCCCCTAATGCAGCAGGGCTCAGTATTTCTGTGAAATCTACTGCCAGGTTGATGATAGCTGCCTTGGGCAAACAAAAAATGGCAGACGACGTCCTCACTGTTGTCTATTTCTAGTGGGTTGCTGTGTTTGCATTGCTCTCCACAAACCACACATTATCAGCCTTGTTTAGTTTTGTCGTCGAGTGTCACAGGTCCAAACAGGTGTCACTGATTGTTACCATGGTAATGTCAGTCTTGAACTTGAATTTACCCGAGGGTTTGAAATTTGTGTGTCTGTTTATGAAACTCTAACTTGGATTGGACTAACATATGAGCATATGAACACCGGTCTAACTCTACAGACAAGTCTGGAGTGCATTTGTGTGTTTTTGTGTGTTATTAATGTGCAACTTGCTGCTGTTATTTCAAAGGTTTCACAGCATTACACCACACTCGCTCATTTGTTTTGCTTTCTATCTGTTGCATCAAATTTATTAGAGTTACAGCCGAGAATTTTTGGAACAAGTTCAGTAACATCGGTATCTGCTGCGTTACAGAGCTCCCATTTATTAAAAATGCGCTTTTTCCTTTTTCCGCTGGAGTTTTGCAAACCTCACTGTCACCTGGTGATAAGGAGACGGCGACTTATTGTATTTCAAAATTCTCCCATGTGTCTCTTATCCTTGGAGCCCAGAGATTTTCATTTGAGGGCTTAAAGTTGTGGAGCTTTGACTGACTGAATTTTGAGGATGTTTTTCAGGTGGAAAATTAAGGAATTAAAGGGGTGAAGGAGCAGATTATCCAGCTGGCAAAAAAGGAAAAAAAAAATAATAATAATTTTTGCATAACTTAACTATGAGTTCATTCACTCCAAAATAACCCAGACTGAATACGTGTGTGGTTTAAACTCACTGGTATGGATTTTGAGCATGACTTGTTTGTATTAGATAGCTCAGATGTGTTGGTGAAAGACTGGGTGTGTCTCTACCTTCTGTCTTTTGCATGCTGGGAAAGGCTCAGTGACTGTGAGCCTGAAATACAATGTGTTGGTACACAAAAAACCCCACAAAAACTAAGTGCACGAATGAAAACATGGCTTTTCGTTGCTCTATCATCTGCTCCAGTTTGAGAAGTTGGAGGGCTTCCCAGAGTTGGGAGTGATCATGGAGCAGGCAGAGGGGGAGTCAGACCGAGACGACAGACTGTGTTTACCACAAACTCCAGTGGACGTCCCTGACGCCGCACCCATCATCCCTCTGCCGTCACCTGACCGACACCTGCAGCACCAAAGACAGGTACAGCGCAGCTTCACTGTCACATACATTTTATGAAATGTAAAAAAAAAGCAGACACCTTTTTAGAGACACCTGTTCAGCTGCTCAGCCAGTCACATGGCAGCAACTCGGTCTCTCGTGTCATGTAGGCATGGTCAAGACAACCTGGTCTAGAAATTGATGAGTCTCGACTTCTGCTGCAACATTCAGATGGTGAAGTCAGAATTTACTGTAAAGATTATGAAACCATGAACCATCCTGCCTTGTATCAATAGATCAGGCTGCGAGCAGGGTGTAAGGGTGTCGGGAATATTTTTTTTTGGGCACACTTTGGACCCCTAAGTACCAGCTGAGCTTCATTTACCTGCCATGGGTTGACGTGAGTATTACGTCCATCCCTTTATGACCACAGTGTGACCTGATCTCTCAGTCTGGGTCTCTTCCCATCTTCAATCCAACACTCTTTGCAAATTCTCCCAAACTGGGCCACAGTGATGTTTTAATTTATTGCATTTCTAAGCCATGTGGATAAGATCAGCTGTTTCTGTTGCACGTTTAGGGCAAAGATCTGAAATTGAGTCATTCATCTGGTGGAGTCTTTCTGGTGTAAAATGGGCACTTTAAACAGCAAAAGCTTGTTAATGGTCCCTCACATAATGACTCTCACTTACTCCCTTCAAAAGCATGAATTCGGCAACCTGTGCGAGTTTAATACACACACAGTGTGCGTCAGAAATGTAATAAACTTGGATAGGATGTCAAGTTTGAGGCATGATGACTGTACGATGGTATTACTGAAATAAAGGCTTTGGTTGCAGTTCTTCTACTATTTGTTTCAAGCTACATCATCCTTAGTGCAGTTATGATAACACGTTGTCTTTGTTCTTTCTTCAGCACAGTTTTCTGGCTGAATGAATTTATATTTTAAGAATGACCGTGAGCTCTAACACAAACTTTGTAAAAAGGTTCAAAGCTGTGTTCAGTAAAACAGAGTGGAATAGAGTCAAATGTAATGGAGAGTTCAGTAACAGTAAAAAGAAAACATACCAAAACTTATACCCTTTTTTTTCACTCTTTCATTGTGTGCAAATTAGTTTTTGGCAGATATTCATTGGAGCCGCTTGGCACAGTATGCAGATGGGAATTTTGACCTACATAACTGGTTAGAGACAGCAATTATTTTGAGTAAACCCAGTTTTATGCTTCTTATTTATGCAAAAATCAGGAGACAAAAGGAGCCTCTTTTTTTGGGGGGGGGGGAGTTTCTAGATGTTTCATGTGTTGAAATCTCCTTTCAGTACCTCAGCTGACCCCTCTGTTAAAGTAAAGAAAATAGCTAGATATTTTGGGTTGGAATGCATTATTAAGCAGCCCTAAGTGCTCTACTTTGTCGTGTTTTGATTTTTCCCAGCATCTCAAAAATGGTGTGTACAATGATCTGATATTGTAGCTTCAGTATGTGAGCAGTGAACAAGCGTGCACAGTAGTTAACGTGAACACAAGCACACATGGCTACTGCAGCAGAGCAGAGCAAGCACAGATGATAGGTCCTGCAGCCAGAGTGAGATATTAGTGAGATAAGAGTATTTTAAGATGTGAAAGGGTCATTCACAGTTCTCACTGATGACCGGAGAAGAAAGTAGGCAGAAGTCAGATTGGTGATGAAGAAATCCTGATTCATTCCTCCGGGTACTGCAAATGGCTGATATGATTGAAGTGCTTAAGCATATATGAATAGCCTACATACTGCAGATAAGATATTCTTCTGCAGTCGTTGTGAACTTTCATCACATTTGGGGTAAGGAGCGCTACTCCTTTAATTAGACTAAGCAGTCTATGAACGTGGTGTTTTTCCAGCAGCCGAATGTAGACGTCTAATCGTTGACTTCACAGCACTCGGATATTGATGTCACCGGTTTTTGCAACAAAGTTTGAGCCAGATTGTGGTTTTTGTGTTGCTGCTTAAACATGGGTGGGATCTTCCATTCACTCCAGTTTCCTCACAAATCATAAGCCATTCATCCGAGGTTTTCATATACCTTAGTGGAAGGTTCTAGCAGCTGTTTTTTTGGGGTTTTTTAATGCCTGTTCTTCTGTATTAAGTCTGTTAAGGATTTATAACAGGACACACTCATTCTATAGCACCTGCTTACAAGACACCGCTGTTTCTGGTTGTTGACACTGAGACTGATGCTAGAAATTCTCTGCTGTTACTAGCTTAATACTAGCTTTAAAGCACAATGGTAGATGTTGTAAAGTGGCTGATTGTGCCGTGACAACCTACATATTTATGGAAAGGTAAAGAAGTAAAGAAATGCTTCACAGGAGCCGATTCATTATGGCCTGTTTTCTTCTTCTTCTTCTTCTTCTTCTTTTTTTTTAAACTTGGCCTGTGGTCCTCATTCTTTATATTAAAGTCACGTGTAGAATTTGTTGTGTTTTATAGCGACTTCTGAGTGAAGGTGATTGCTCATGGTTGTAGTTATAGAAAATTGAGACCTGTGAAAACTTGATTGTTTTTCATCCTGTGGCCTGTGAACACAACAGGAGGCAGGCTATAAAGGCAGAAAGTGAGTTTTACTTTAATAATACAGGTTCAAGGTTACAAAAACAGGCAGACGGGAAGCACAGGGGGGATCAGGCTGAGGCAGAATCCGAAGTATGAGGAAAGGTTAAGAAAACAGAATGCTGGAAAGGTCAGGCATCAAGATAATCTGCCAAAGGTGGAGGT
>VVHJ01019904.1:2287-18066 GCA_015107715.1 Tylochromis polylepis
CTCAAGTGTTTCTTTTTTTTTTTTTTTGCTTTTTTGTTTTTTTTTTTTTTTTCTTTTTTAACTGCCTGCACTTGTTTGACTTTTGTCTGATTTGGACAAAGCTTTAGAGCAGCTTGCTGAAACTCCAAAGCTGCAGGTTTTGAGGAATTTTACAAATCTAAAATATTCTGTGTGTGTGCATGCGATGTGTCCTTTGGAACTGAAACTCTTTTCTGTGTGAAGTCTCCTCCTCAAACCTGAGAAAGATTTAATATAATCCACTCTCACCTCAGTTCCATTGTAATGAAATAAAATGATAAGCTGGAAAAACTAGAAAAACATCCATACAAATCGGGTCTGTCTGTAGGATTTTAAGGCAGAAACAGCCTTTCTAATGAATTAATCAAACTAATTACCTC
This sequence comes from Tylochromis polylepis, assembly GCA_015107715.1. NCBI lineage: Eukaryota > Metazoa > Chordata > Actinopteri > Cichliformes > Cichlidae > Tylochromis > Tylochromis polylepis. Next base: position 2,686 of record VVHJ01019904.1, read on the forward strand.
TGAGTGGGCCTATAAATCAATTCCCATTGGGCTGTAATGGCTTTAATGCTTTGGTATTGTCAGAGTTTACTCTGATAAAAAAACAGAGCAGGAGAGAAAAGCTCCCAGCTGCCTCCTGTTTGTCATGGCGGTCATGACTGCACACTGTGACACCTTGTGGGTTTGAAATACGATATCATGGTGAAAATGTGGCGTGTAAATAAAGGAGGTGGTAATTACCCACACTGCTCAAGCGATGTCTTCAGTCAAAGTGATGGCTTTCAAAAAGTTCACTTGGCAAAATCACTATTATAAAATGTCTTTCATAAAAGTTTCAGATGATAAAGTATGATTTTTTCCTAGACATGCTGAAAGATAAAAGGTTCTCACTGAAGCCCAGCTTGAAATCCAATAGGTGGTCTGGTCTGGTGCCCACTGAGGTGAGATACTGTACTAGTGATGAAGTATTTTTTTGGCCTCCCAACTATTGCCAGGGCCACAGAGGAAATTTTAAGATCTATGGGGCACTGCAGATCCCTCTGTGCTTCTCTCTGTGTTTCATTATTAAATACGACTCCTCTACGCTGCATATGAAACACAGTAAAAAGTACTGTACCACAGCTCCCACAGGACACAAAGAAGACAGATGGACAGAGAAGAGTGACATCTGAATCCTGCAGACAGAAGTCTGACAAACAGAATGCTAGCGACGCCTCCAGGGTGGGGAAAAAGTAGCAAAGAGAGAGAAACAGAGGCACATTTTTAATTGAAATAAGCTAAATATCGGCATGATGCATCTGTTAGGAATTACTTCCATTCACTGTACAACACTATAAGCCTCTTCTCTGTATGATCTTCCGCTTAGGGAAACACTGCCATCTGAAGGTAGCATGGAAATCTAAGAGAAAAAAAACAGATAACAACATAAACAGACCAAAAAGCTGAAGAGTATTAAACCAAACATACTTCTACATAACAAGTCTGACAAAGGGCCACAGCTTCAGCTCTGTGAATGACACTAGTGATGATATACAGCATAACAAAAAATTCATTGCACACAGTTGTATTAATCCAATACCAAGCAAGACTTGTGCATCGCTGAAAACGAGTGCTTGTTTATTTGCATCCCCTTTAATTTCACCGGCCACTTAACAGACATGCAGAGCGGATCCCCACAAATGACTCATTGGGGTAATCTGCTTCCTAAATGACTCTTGGTAATTAAAACTAAATTGGTATTCGTGTTATCAACATAAAACGGCTGCTTTACACCTGCCGTAGCCATGGTAACATCAGCTCCAAACCACCTGGGATTATAATAATAATAGTCTGACAGACAGTACTGAACAACACAAGTCAGGAACCAAAAGCATGTCAGTGAAGGAACTTGAGTACAGAGAGCTGAATGTTAGGATTTCATTCATTATGTCCTTCCTCTGTATTAAACCAGACAGACTAGTAAACAATAGCAGTGGTCAAAGTGCTGAAAGCCATAAAAGATGTTAAATTATGTCAATAAACAATAATGTACAATAAGAAAACACCACATTAGCAACGTGTCATTTTCAACAGTTTTCCTGTTACTTTCAACACCAGGACACCCCAGGGAGTGTTACTGCTTCTCTTGCAGTTAACACTTCCCAAACGAAAAAAGCAGTTTCTTCTAATGTGAAGCTGTCTTTAGACAAAATACACCATTTTTTGTTTGGCACTATGTACTGTGCCCTACTGTGACCTGGACTGCACCTCGTTGCATTAAAACACATTTAAAAGAGAGGTACACTGCAAAATCTCCAGTGTTAAATTGACACTAGAAAGTGTCTATATAGGTCCACTCTTTTGAGTGTTAAATGAACACTTTTGACAGTGTTATATTTTTAACAGTAACTTAGTCAGTGTTAAAGATTAACAATGACTAACACCGAGCAGTGCTGATTTGCTAACACTGAAATATTACTAGCATTTTTAGTTATTTTCCAGTATTAGAAAATCAGCACTGCTCAGTGTTAGTCATTGTTAATCTTTAACACTGACTAGGTTACTGTTAAAAATATAACACTGTCAAAAGTGTTCATTTAACACTCAACAGTGTTCATTTAACACTCAAAAGAGTGGACCTATATAGACACTTTCTAGTGTCAATTTAACACTGGAGATTTTGCAGTGTACACCCCCGTCACCTAATACACTGCACTACCTTATAGGTTGATCTGTTACATATACTTATGTTTTGTGTGTTGTTGGATGTGTCTTGTGGTATATGTGAGCACACCAACAAATTCCTGTTAACTGTGTTGTTAAAATGTTTACAATAAACTTGAACTTAATGTCACTCTGGGCTAACTTAAAATGAAATTTTAATATTTTATCTTAAATACACATTTGATAATGTTGCCACTAATTGTGTAAACAGTCATGGTTTCACTTGCATTTTGAATTTAATTTGCCAAAAAAAGACAACACACAGTAAACAAAGGTTTAATCACACTAATCAATGTTGTATAATTGTGATTACTTTTTTCTGTTTTTCTATAGATGTCGGCTTTTATTGCAATTTTTTTTAATATGACAATCGTGAAATCCTGACAACTACTGTCTTTAGTGATCAATTGAAATCTTAAGTATCTTAAGTATAAGTACTATCTTGTCGTTATCTCAAACTACAGATACGTTACTTTTACCAAATAAAACTGATTCATAGATTTTTGCAGAACTTCATGAAGTTCCAAAGATTTGGTTTGATGTGGAGCAGTGGAGCTCTACATCACCACCACCATATCGCAACAACAGCTTTGGAAAAGACCTGAATCTAATCCATCAATCTGTATATTTTAGAAGGGCTTACAGGATACAGTTAGCTAGCCATAGAGTGGGATTATTATAATTTTATCAGTTATATTGAAAAAATGTAAAACATCTAAATATAAAATAACCCTGCTTTAAAAAGGGGAATAATGGAGGGTCCAGTATTGTTGTTATGCAAAACTGTATTTTCAATTAGAATTGTTTTTAAGTACAGATATCCACATATACAGGTAATAACAGAGATATCTGTATTATTGTACTTTTAAAAAATCTATATTAAAATAACAATTGAACCTAGATAAAGTAGAACATTAATATTTTCATTATCAAATGTTTGATAATCAAATATCACCGAATAACAAATGCTATTTTGACATTTTCTTTCATAATCTTTTATCCAGCAAAATCCAAATAATTACATACAAACTGTGTCCAAAACTCACAGCTGACTATCATAGAAGACAAAGAAAACCAGGTAATTGACTTTTTTATTGAGCATTCTTCTTTTCCCTGAGTTTTTAAAATTAAATTAAATGTAATTTAATGTAATGTAATTTAATTTAATTTAGATTTAATATAATTCAGATATTTTTTTGGAAAAAGATTTCTTCTCTACTTAAAAAAATCTAATTACTATAAAAAAAAAATAGTTATCCTGGAAGTACCCAAATTTGTCAACAAATCTAAGGAAATATAATGAAATACTTATTTCATTTCGTTTTCTGATGTTGAAATTCCACATTTCAAAATGTTGTCACAGTCCTCGCCAATAAGTATGAGAACTTCTTCTTCTATTTACTGGTTTCACAGAAAGTGCCTGGTTAAACAGCCTGAGAGAAGAAGAGATAATCCATGCATACAAACAAACGGGTCTTCTCCTCCCCTCCTCTGCTAGTCTCCACCATCTGCTCCAAACAACCCTTTCCAGGTGCCAGAAGAGGTGGCTACTATACCGCTGCACTTGTAAGATTATGCAAATATAGTCATTCATATTGAAATCATTAATTATTCAAAATCCTCACAGGATATTGGGGCAGTATTTGATTTCATGATGGGACAGACATATTTAGTCGATAGCAGGCAGTTAGCTGCATTGCTTGACCTTTACAACAGGGAAATGACGGATTGTTTTCCTGGTGTGAACTAGAGAAAAGGAGGGGGAGGTAGAATACAAACAGTGAGATAAATCGGGAAGGAGACACAGGAAGTCCCATGGGGCCTGACATATATTCAACACACAATGACAGATATGATTCTGAAGAAAGTGGTACATTGTACATTTATAAACTGAGGCAGTAGGGCAGACACTGTATTGCTTCCAATTACGCTACATGTCAGATAAGCAAGTATCCTCTTAGCTCTCGCAGCTTCAGCTTGCACGCTGGGTAAGTTCTGCTGTAGAGGTATGGACACAGGGCCCTTGTGGCAGATTAAACAACTGTTTCTGGATGAGTGATATATATCCACATGAAAGCTGAAACCTGTCAACATAGCATTTTTCTCCACTGGGCCACCAGGCCAGCAGATCGGACTTTTAATGGTGCCCACAAACAAAAGCCAATTTTTGATTCATTTATATACTGCTAGCTGAATCTATAAGTATATTGCATAATGTATTAGTAGATTTGTGTTTTTAGATTATAAATTTATATCAGAAAAAAATATACAGCCAAAGCCTGAAATAGCACTTGCATGCCGCAGGTTTTGTTGCTTCAAAGAGAGATGGTGGATGGCTGCTGCTGCTCCCCTGGCACATTTAAATATCAGTTTATCTGCATAAATTTTAGCTTCTTCTTAATGCAGCTGTGGTTAGGAGCAGGTCACCTTTTTCACATTTAAGCTATCCGCACGAATTGTCCGATGACTTTTATTGCCTCTTTAATGTGATAATATTGATGGTAAGAAAAAAACGCTCGTCAGTGAGGGTCCATTTCAGCCAGTTCACAGGTGAATCGATTGGTGGAAACAACGTTACTGGTCCAAATGGGCCAGCAGCTATCCAATCAACTTGACCGACATACTTTTTTACTGGCCCCAGGCTGTGGGATTATTGGTTATGTTGAACTATGAATTAGTTTCTACATTGCTGTGTTTATGAAGCAGTTAGCTATAACTGGACCTGAGCATCCTGAGAGTAAATAGTACATTTTATTCTATTTCTACTGAAATTCTATTCTGTTACAGACAGATAAGTTGGGAAAATATAATGATTAATTTAATTGTATGAGACAGTTTAAATACAAGAAAATAACACAGCAGCTCTACATTATTTAAAGCATAGCACTACAGAAATATTTCCACAGCTTCATTATTGTACATCATTTCTGAAACAAATGTAGCTATCTTTACCTTGAAAGTCTTGTCTATGGAGGCAGACAGCAATAGATGACTGACATGGGGCAAAGGACACCACTGCACTGTGTTGACTGGGCCCTGGTGGCCTCCCAGGCTCATCAGAAGCCTCCTGGGTATCCCTGCCGTGCTGGGTGTTTGAGCAAGATACGGCTTCAGTCTTGCTGACACATCTGAGAGAATCTGACTTTCTCTGGCCTGATTCCCAAGGACTTGCTCTGCTGGGTGCTTTAGCTCCACTCTCTCTGAAGTGGCAAGTCTCTTCCTCTTAGGGATATACGGTCTGACACCAGATGGGACAGTTAGCTGTCTTTTTGCTGAGTTCGAAGAATTGCCTAAACTTTGTGGCATGCATGGAAGAGCCTGCAGGGATGCCATCTCCCTCTGACTATCAGGCAAATTCAAGGATGTTTCAGTATTTCTAAACTCTTTTACTGCTGCAGCTCCACATCTTCCCTTCGAGTTAGTAAAGCTCTGTGGCTGGGAGTGAGGATGGAGTGAAGAGCTGCTTGCTTCTGCCATATTTCTACGATATTCCCACACTGTCTGGTCAGACACAAATCTTCCAGGGTAAGGTATGACTTTGACATTATTAGATGTCACAGTGTCTTGGTTTTGTTCTGTTTGGGCAGAATCCGTTGCTTCTCCTGCTCCCTGATCCAAAGAATCATCATCTGACTCTGAATCTTCATAGTCTACTAATGAAGACATCTTCACATGAAAATCTGAAAACAGAGAGGCACGAGTTGTTTCATTAGAAGCCCGACGGTGACATCTAGTGGCTACACGGACTCCTGCACCTAAAGGTGGTAAAAATACTTGTCACTCTTTAAAGGTTTAAACCTGCAAGAGCAGCTTGACTTTAAAATAATTTAACCAGGCATTTTAACAACAAATCTTTAGAATTCTTTGCTATTTCTAACAGATACCCCACGGACCAGTTAAGGATACTAGGGGAAAACCATTCAGGGAAACAAGTCGCCGATGATTTTATTCATAACGAAAACGGACATAAAGCGAAGTTTTGGGAGATTCAGAAACATGTGCGATGCTTTTTAAAAGCTAGCTGTTAGCATTACGTGGTAATTAACGGTGATTACACGGGTGGACTGTCCAAAACAGAGACAGCAAAAGGCAGATTTTGTCAACTTCCCACCTTAGGATAGAGTACAGTTACGGTCACGGTCACGCATGTATTGCTAATTGGCGTTATTTGACGTAAGAATTTTGTATTAATAACATCTCAATGTCAAGCACTGGTCTTAACCTTCCACCAAGTATAGCAAAAAGTAGCTAACTATGGTCGTTTGCCTCTGTGTTTGGAAACCTAACAGAGACTATAAACACAGAAAGCTACCGTTTGACTGTTGTTTGTATTCTTAATTATTGTACCTGTACTATGGAGAAATAATCACTTTATCCGGCACAGAGCATGAAAACTGTCACGCTTTAGATTCAGCATCCCGCAAAACAATTCGAGTAAATATAGCATTTCAGCATAAAAGCGCTGTTACTGTTTGCCGGTTGAAATGAGACGCTCACTTAATGTAAAAGCTCTTATTTTGAAAACAGCAGGACCTGAAGCGACTCCCTCACACTTCCGACGTATTATATTTTTGTACATTTATTAAAACTCGTGGATTTCGTAGGAAATCGCACTGTAAATTATATCAAAACTTATATGTGTAAAATGCACGTAAGAGATTTACCAAAGTAGTACTTTTTTGCGTGGGTTAATTCCCCGCGGAACCAATGAATGAGTTCGTTTTCCTGGGAAGACTTTCACCCAAACGCTACGTCATACAGGCTGATGCAAGTCGAACGACTGAGCTGTCCACTGAGTGTGAAGAATACTGACGGTATACCGACTTGTCGCTGTATTTAATCAGAAATAAAATGAGCTGGACATATGATACATGACTATATAAATTATTAAACATGACAGCATGAGCTAAGTGTAGTTTGTGTTTAGTACAGGATGATTAGCTAGCACTACCAGTTCTGTTGTGTTATCTTCGCATATGCCAGTTAACCATGGTCAGCTGCTGTTTAGGTATATACACAAATACTAGACGATAATTGGATTAGGTATAAAACTGATCCTTGTCGGAACATTTAACATTCCTTTATGATATGTATATTTGGATATGAACTATTTTTCACTTCATATTTTGCTATGAAGAAGATGACAGACTGTCAAGGGGATGGCGAAGGAACCATGAGTCCCGTGGAGCTGTTCGAGAAATTGAATGATCAAGGAGAAAAAGTCAGGTCCTTGAAATCAGCTAAAGCAGAGAAAGTGAGTGACACGTTTTTCCAGATTTACATTTCTACCACTGTGCAAATGCAAATTGTAATTTCAGGTAAATACAGAAGAGGTGAACAGTTGATTTTCCTGAACACTGTTTTCTATCACAACACACACTGATCATCAACAACATCAAAGTTACTCACCACACTGCTCACCGTTGATCATTGTATTACTATGAAATTTTTGACTGGTATTCATGTGGATGTTACTTTGACATGTGCCACCGTTATACCACCATGGCAATGGCACTATTTGATCACTCCAATGAGCACTGAGGGGCCCATTCAAAAATATGATGGCACATGAAATCCTCAGAGGCCTGGTGTCCATGCCTGTTTTGGCAGCATAGGGAGGACCTCCTCCCGATGGGTATTGTAATTACATTAACTGTAATTCTGACATTGCTCCTCATTTGCTAACAGTAGATATGCACAAATCTGTGCATAAATCATGCATATGAACATTTCACAAACAAATCAGTAATTTATCAATATTTTTATACCTGAAGTTGTCCACACTTACTGAACAAATTTAGAAGCCCCATTGACTTCACAAAAACGCACAAATGGAAGCTTGGCCCTCTTAGAAAAAAAAATGTCTTTAAAATGGTCCTTAAAATAATAATAATGTATTATTATTATCATTAATATTATTGTTGCTGTTGGTGTTGTTGCCTGTCGACCATTATTTACAGTTTTCCAAAGCAACATGAGTCACACAATACTGAGTTATTATTACATTTTTTAAATTTAATTCCATGTAAAGAAAACTAAATAGTTATGGAAAGTTATAGGCTTTAACCTTTTAAACATTTTCAGAATTACTTGTCTCATCTATCTTACCTTAAATAATCTTATCTTTCATTAAAAAAACAACTTATATCAGTGCTGGATGTCATCAGTTATAGACTAATTTCTTGGCATCCCACGGATGCTGGAGAATCAGGAGAGTGTGTGTGTTTTTGTTTTTTTTAATTGCAATGAATTGCTCATCTAGGGCTGAAAGATCACATGCGCCTTGTCCTCCACCTGTTTTCTTCTTTTTCTTGTAGTCTTGTTAGTCTGTTTTCATATCAACTTTGATTCCAAACTTTCTTTTTAATAACTTGAGCTTCTGGCTTCCTCCTCGGACTTGGGAAGCTGTTTTTTACAGTCTTTTTCCTTCTTTTTTCCTTTAGCGGTGCAGGCATCTCTCTCTCACTCTCTCCACTTCACCTTCAGGTATACATCCTTCCTTACATAGAGAAATAGCGTGTGGATGCATTCAGAGTGCAGGCAGCGAACACGAGCCAGTTGATTTAGAAGGAATCTTATTTACTGACTTACGCAGAGCAGTAAGAAAAAAATTGCCCAGTGTGTACGTGCCATAAATTCAACACTGATTTTGACATCCAAACAGAATAAGGATTTCCACACACAAATATTAATAAATAAAAGCCATTGTTTCTACAACAGTTTTTCACTGCGTCATTTCTGTTGAGATATCTGTCATCTAATACGAGTGTTTTGGTTCCCCAGGCTGAAATCGATGCTGCTGTCCAGCTGCTGCTAAAGTTGAAAGTGGACTATAAACAGATGACAGGCCAAGATTATAAAGCTGGATGTCCACCGTCAGAAAACTTGATTGTGTCAAACAATGGGCCTGCAGCAGATGACTGTGATGGAGAAGACTTAGTAGACCCGTGGAATGTTTCTGCCTCCAGCACCAAAGGAGTAGATTATGATAAACTCATAGGTGGGTTTTTGAGCTTTAATTCTTCACTTCAAGAGCTGTACTTCCATTTGAATGGACTTCACTAATACAGTAATATGAGGTCATTTGAGTTGTATGATGAGTGAACGTGTGATGTCATTCCCTAGTGAGGTTTGGCAGCAGTAAAATTGACAAGGAGCTGTTGGAAAGAATAGAGAAAGTCTTGGGACAGAGAGCCCATCACTTCCTAAGAAGAGGAATCTTCTTCTCACACAGGTCAGCATTTTAAGAAACAGCCAATCAGTGACAGCTTCCCATGGGTTTTGTTGTTTCTAATTTAGCAACTTTTGGTGAAAAGATGGTCTTGCAAATGATTATATGGCACATCATCAGTAATGTTGAATCAGGGTTAATGTTTACTTGCTATTCCAAATGATAACGCAAAGATGGGAACGTATGAAGAAATGACACATTAATAATTCCTTCCTATTACTGTTTCTGCCAGAGATATGCATCAGATCTTAGATGCCTACGAAAAGCACAAGTCCTTCTACCTTTACACTGGCAGAGGTCCGTCCTCAGAGGCCATGCACGTTGGTCACCTCATCCCTTTCATCTTTACCAAGTGAGTTCTACCTCTTTATTCTGTGAATGTCAATGAAATGTCACGGAGCTACTTACGCTTTACAGGTCTCAGCCTGATCTCAATATTGTGTTCAATATCTAAAGTTATTGATTCCAGGCTCAGTGAATTTTACGTTTAGACTTTTAGGCTTAGATATAACAGAAGGTAACATCCTCATTCCAGATGGCTTCAGGATGTGTTTGACATCCCCCTCGTGATCCAGATGACCGATGACGAGAAATACCTGTGGAAAGATCTCACACTCGAGGAATGCCATCACTTCGCTGTGGAAAATGCCAAGGACATCATCGCCTGTGGCTTTGATGTCAACAAGACCTTCATCTTCTCAGACCTTGACTACATGGGGTAAAATATGCCAAGAGACTATCATTATATGTTTATCTGGTAGACCTTGGTGTTGACATTACTGTTTCAAAACAGCAACAAAAAAAGAAAGAAACTGTGTGTGTATACATATTTTAGTTTTTTTCCCAATTCAGATGAATAGAAATGTTTTGATTTTCATTTCAATGTATTATTTTCTGCAGTGCATCGCCTCAGTTCTACAGAAATGTGGTAAAGATCCAGAAGCATGTGACATTTAACCAGGTTAAAGGCATCTTTGGCTTCACAGACAGCGACTGCATTGGTAAAATGACTGAAATGGCGTCATCTAATCATTTATTTACTTATAAGTATGATTGTGTGATAACGTTTTGGTATCTAATGGTATGGGTTTTTTTAATACGTCCAGGAAAGATCAGTTTTCCAGCCATCCAAGCAGCTCCGTCCTTCAGTAGCTCATTCCCGCAGATATTTGGAGGCAAAAAAGATGTACCGTGTCTCATCCCCTGCGCCATAGACCAGGTCAGGATGCCATTAAAGCAATACGTAGCAATCCTAAATGTACAGTGGTGTTCACAGTATGCAGTTATTTGTGTTCTTATCCGTCCTCTCACATTCTCAGGACCCCTACTTCAGGATGACCCGTGATGTCGCTCCAAGGATCGGCCTCCTCAAACCAGCCCTGCTGCACTCCACTTTCTTCCCTGCCCTGCAGGGGGCGCAGACCAAGATGAGTGCCAGTGACCCCAACTCATCTATCTTCCTCACTGACACACCCAAGCAGATCAAAAACAAGGTGCTACTCTTTACTCCTATTCAGATTCAAAATATCTGTGTTTGCTGTCTGATTTACTCTGACCTGTAATCATTTCTCGCAGATCAACAAACACGCATTTTCAGGAGGAAAAGACACAGTGGAAGAGCACAGAAAGTATGGTGGCAACACAGAGGTGGATGTCTCCTTCTTATACCTGACCTTCTTCCTGGAGGATGATGAAAAGCTGGAGAAGATAAAAGAGGTGAGGAAGTGGAATTTGAACTGTTTGTCAGTCCCTCCTTCCCTCATCTTCCTCTTATTTCCCCTCTGCACACCCCTCTCGTCTGCCTGCACTTATTCAATCCCTTCTTTTGCAGGATTACACAAGTGGGGCTCTATTAACAGGAGAACTGAAGAAGATTTTGATTGAGACTCTGCAGCCAATGATTGCCCAGCATCAAGAGAGGCGCAAACAAGTCACAGATGAGATGGTGCAGCAGTTCATGACACCCAGGCCTTTAAATTATAAGTTCTAGCTTGCTTGGGCATGAGCACTCAGGGTTCACCATGTGATTAAACTCAGTATGAGAACAAAAAAAGAATCCAGCTTTTTTTCCACTTGAAGTCTTTTTAAAGGGAAACAGGGACAATTTCTCTTACAGTTTGCATCCAAACTAGAGGTTTAAAAAAAAAATCATAAATAGTAAATGTAAATCAATGGAGTGATGAAATGCCTCTCTGTGTCAAACTAAGCATGGCATTGCCCACACCTTCATGCTAATTCCCAGTGTGATTACTGACTTTCAGCTGTACCAAATGTACTCATTTATTTTCACAATATGTTACAGCTCTCTCAGGACTGGAAGACGATAAAAGCAGAGTACTTACACATATCTCTACAAAATCTGACTAATATCATCAGTTAAGCTATACATCCACTTTGTCTTTATTTACTTAAAATCAGCCTTCTGAACAACAATTGTAACTGTGTGATTATCAAAAGCAGTTGTGTTGTAACTTGTAATCAGGATCAGGCAGCATATGAGATGTGTTATAAAATGACCATCTTATAAATACACCTCAGTTTAAACATACATCACAAGTAGGATGTCAGTGTCTCAGTCATGGAAACTAAAGCAAATATTTTTTGTTATCAGCAAGAGGGACTTCTGTCAAGGTAACTATACGTGGTCTGTATAAATACTTAAAAGAAAATCTTCATCCAGCTTATTCTCACACAAAAAAATTAAACGTCTTTAACAACTAACAGCAGCTTTTGAAAGAATGTTTTATTTGAAAATGTTTTAATTAGAAGTAAAGCCATGATTTTTGCTTTTGTTCACTGAATTTCACTCACTGCCCACTTCATTGGGTATGCCTGTTTGAGAATAACACAAATACCTAATCAGCCAACTGCATGGCAGCAACTCAATTCATTTAGAAATGTATACATGGCCAAGAAGACCTGCTGAAGTTCAAACTGAGCATAAGGAAGAGAGAGAAAGGTAATTCAAGTGACGTTGAATGTGACTTAGTTGTTGGTGCCAAGCGGGCTGATTTGCGTATCTCAGCAACTGTTGATCTGTTGAGTATTTTCTCCCACAACTATCCAAGGTTTACAGAGAATTATACCTCGAGTGCCAATGCCTTGTTGATGCAAGAGGTCAAAGGAGAATGGCCAGACTGCTTTGGGTTGATAGGAAGGCAACAGTAACTCAAATAACCACTGGTTACAATCAAGGTATGTAGAAGAATATCTCCGAATGCACCAAGCAGACAGGCTACAGCAGCAGAAGACCACACCAGGTGTTATTCGTGTCAGACTGAGAACAGGAAACTGAGGAAACGGGAAACTACTATTCACACAGGCTCACCGGTGTTGGACAACAGAAGACTGGAAAAACATTGTCTGGTCTGAATCTTGATTTCTGCTGTTTCACTCGGATGGTAGATTGAGAACTTGGTATATGCAATGTGAAAGCATGGATTCATCCTCCCTTTTATCAGTGGTTCAGGCTGCTAGTTGTGGTGTAATGATGTGGGGGTTATTTTAATGGCACATTTTGGGCCCCTTGGTACCAGCTAAGCCACAGCCTACCTGAGTATTGTTCCTGTCCATCCCTGAACCCGTCAGATGTACAGACGCCGGTACCCATCTTCTGATGACTGCTTCCAGCAGAAGAACGTGCCATGTCACAAAGCTTGAGCATGACAAGAAGTTCAGCATTCAAATGGACTCTGGAGTCATCAGATCTAAACTGAACAGAGCACTTTTGGGAGTGATGAATTGAGAGAGTCATATCATAGATGTTAAGTGTACTTAATAAAGTGGCTGGTGAGTATACATAATGTGCAGTCCTGCGTGTTTTAAATATTTCTGTAGTAACACAGAAAAAGTCATTTTTTGCCACAATATCTTAAAACACTGAGCATTAGCATTTAGTATTACTGTACATGACAGAACCACAGACTCGTAACACATTTCCATACAACAGTAGGAAATGCACGGGATATTGTTTAAGACTGTATGAACACGGCTTAGCATAGATAATATAGAAAATAGTGCACTGAATGCAGTTAATTTTAAAATTTTGACCCAAATGTAATTTAAATTGATTGGTATTTTAAGATAAAATGATGAGTGATGGGCCCTTTTTAAATGTGCAGTGCTCATTGTTAAATGTGGGAATGTGCAAATTGAACTGTAAAGGTAATAAAGATAACCCTGGCTTAAAAGTAGTAAGGAGAAACCATTATGCTGTTATCTACTGCCTGGCCTGAAAGCAAGAGAATATAAAATGTAGTTCAGTTGCTGTCTGCATTTATGTGGAGGAGCTTTATGTATCACTGAAAGAATGCATATTTTCATGTGCAAAGCAAAGACAGTACGATAAATAGAATATAAAGAATATAAATATTCTTTGTACAAGTGCTCCTGGAAACAAATAGATTCATCTTCCGCTGGATTAAAGTAATCTGAATGACAATATTTATCAAATTTGGCAAGATGAGTGATCAGCACATCTCCAAAGATGTAATTCATAGATATGCTTACAGGCATTTTTAAATGGCCCAAACCCACACAGAGGCTGATGGGCACAGCTGTAACTGGCATTCTCATGCCCCTGCAGAAACCATACTCCTAAGAGAAAACATACTTACGCATAGCAGACCAAAGAGTAAATCAGTGCACCATACCTCCTTGCAGCTCACATGGGTTTTGTTTCTTTTTTTCCTTTGCCCTTCCTGATTGACTCTCCTCTTGCATGATTCCCCATAAACAGGTGTTAGCCTAAAGTATATACTTACACCAGACAGGAAGTATGTCAAATACATGGTCAGCAGTGGTGTTGTCCACCGTGTACCCATGTCAAGTCAAAGTCAAGTCCCTGTTGTTTATGCAGCATTCTGAAAACAACAGGGAATAAAGTACTTTCCAGACAAGCACATTTATATTACTGGCCTTAAAACGCCTGCTTCCAAAAGTCACAAGGCCACACAACATGACAAGCAAAAACAAATGAAATTAAACTGAAAAATGCAATTATGATAAAGCCATAAATTTTATAAACATAAAGTTTAAGATATAAACCATGCCTGGATGATTTAATATTACGTCAGTCTATGTGTTCAAATAACTATATATGTCACACTAGACTGCACAGAGGTTGTTGATGGTGATTGCCACATTGGAAATTCACAAAGGCTGATGAGGACCCAGTTGATGTGACGATAGAGGAACGATAGCTCCAGATATTTGGCGCATGTGCTGTGCCCACTGCAGCAACCAATGGACGTGAGGGGCGGACCGTACCAACTAGGGGAGGGCTCTGGGGGAGTTGTCCGCTTCTAAATAATCCGATTGGGCCGTCTTAAAAAGGGCAAACGTTTCTTTTCTACTTTGAAAACCCGCCTTCTGCCGCGGTACAGAAATAGAAAGGTTAGCCTGAAAGAGCACCTCTATAGAGGAAGAAGAAGGGACATCAGTGAGAAGAAAACTGCTTTATTTAAATTTCACGTCCGAGTGATTAGCCAGAGACCTTTATCTTCCGTTTGCTGAGCATCAGCAACGTATAGGAGGCTATTACCCAGCTAACCAGCCTGGCTGAACACCAAGCCGGGGGGTCGTAAATAATCAAGTTTACACAGATACCGAGAAAGCATTTCCCACTTACACCTCTTTAATTACGTTTATCAGCCATTAAGTTAGCCTGACATCTTCCAGTCGTTGCATTTTTTTGAGGGAATGGCACTGGACTTCGCTGCTGGATGTGTAGGAGGTAAGTAGCAGCGCTAGCCAAGTTAACAGGTTGACGCTAGCGGTTAGCATTAGCCACCTTTCTGTTTTTTTCCATCGTTAAGTGGGGAAAAGCTCAAGCTGTTGTTGCGGTGTAATTTGTGCCGTGCCGTGATTTCTCGATTTTACACCCAGCTACTTTATCTGAGAACATTATAAACCCACATGAATGACAGGTTGAATACTAAAAACGCAGGAGCTAGGTGCTTTTTACCCCC
>VVHJ01019904.1:18086-38616 GCA_015107715.1 Tylochromis polylepis
GGTGTTTTTTACCCCCCCCCCCCCCCCCCGCTCAATATTACGTTGCAATGCTAATGTGAAGTTATTCCCAAATCCGCAGCACTCACGTAGAGATCGCTGTTTACATTCGACATTCATCATATATCTACGTGTCAATTAAACTTGCACACGTCCAGGAAACCCCAGAAATGTGAAATGATCGTGGTCTCCACTTCTCTTTAGTGATTATCGGGCAATTTCCCCCCAAATGTCTGCACTGTGGGGAAATTCTTTCATCAGTCCACTAACCCATTCCACAGTAGGGAGTTACCATGGGGAGAGGCGGCGGTCCGCATAAAGTTAAGCTCACGCATTCATCTTTGAACATGTAGTGCCTTCAGTAAAGCCTCACACATAACCCTTGTGGGAATTTTGCAAGCTGTTTTGTCAGTGTTCAAGGACAGGTCTTCCCAAAGTCTGTTGGATCCCAGGTAGAGTTACTGTACTGTAGCTTAGTCTTCGATAACACCTTCATCGAGAGAGTCAGTAGTGCGGTGTAGAATGACTGTACTATAGTACTACTATCACTCTTGAACGGCTTTACATGTAGCTGATTAGAAGATACAAAGAAATGGTACCAGATTTGGACTAACGTTAAACTATTTATATAGAATAGTCTGAGAAATGCAGTTTTTTTTAAGGGAATAAAATGTTCAGATATTGCTTTATCAGTATTTATACATGCAGTATGTAAGTCACTGCAAGACTAAAATAATGGAGTTGTTTTTTTTTAACCTTCCCATAATGGCTTTGCATCAGTTTCACAACCTAGTTGACAACTTAGCATGAAAACATGGTGCATTTAAATCACCCCAAGTGTTTTAAACTGTATGATCTGTTTACAAAGAGGCTTTTTATTTGCACAACGTATTTATCTTCAGAAAATCAGTGGTGTTATTTCTGGTGCATTATCCTCATGTTGGTGTGCAGTCTTTGAAAACATCTGAAATGAAGACAGTGTTGTATAATGATTTTCTGGTATATTGACACAAGTCAAGGACGGGCCAATGTTGAGCTTTCGTCAGTGTTGAGCTTTCGTCAGTGTTGAGCTTTCGTCAGTGTTGAGCTTTCGTCACTTCGTGCAGTGACCAGCTGATGACGGCTCAGTCTCATGATGGACAGGTGTCTGTTGCAACTACTGGACCAAAAGCCATTGTCTTTTTCCAAACTCAACCCATCAGTGCATTTGTACCTTTATAACTCTATTCTTACATTGTTGCGGTTCTTCTCTCAAGAAAAGAAGGCCATGGCATATATGATGACGTGTGCACTGAGGTTACTTCTGTGTGACATGTTTTTTTCCCCCCCACTGTCTCTGCTCTAACGCAACAACTTGATGCACGTTGCGGTTGGATGACCATCTCTTGAGTTTTTAATAAGAATTGTTCAGTGAAATGGTCAATTGTTTATTCCTGTCTCTCTTTTTTTTTTTAGGTGCTGCTGGTGTTTTGGTTGGGCATCCGTTTGACACTGTAAAGGTGGGTGTCTGCTGCATCCTCTTTGCTGTGTGCTCATTAGTCACAAAAAAATAAAATAAAATAAATAATGCAGTACATTGCTGACAGCCTGAATTTAAATCCAGATAAGCTGAGAGTACACAGTGAGCCCAAGAGAGGAATGGGATGACTGAGCAAGAGGAGTAAATCTTCTGATTAGTTAGAGTTCAGAACGGGACGGTGCGTTCACTTCCTTACAGATTTCACTGAAACAGTCATTTATCAAAGGATTTTTAGGGATGGTTAGCTGAATAACTAGTAGTCACATAGCCTATATAATCATAACTATGTACCTGCAGAGTGCCACATGATTTTATATGCATTAAAGTTTGTTGTAGTTGTTAAGGTTGAAATCCAATTCATTTTTATCACAACTTTCACATGATCTGTGGTTGAGGCATAGGATTTATGTGAATGAACCTAAATACATACGGGGTTTTTTTGTTTGTTTTTTTTACTTGATGCCATTCGCTTATTAATGTTGCATAGATTGGATTAAACAATGGCAAAGTGAGGACGTTTTGAAGTGATAGACTTGTGTGAATGTGGAGCATCCGCTTTAGAGGCAAGCAGTGAGAGAATGGTTTGGTTATAGTTCTTTTACACCCTTGCTTTCAATGTCATTTCTCCCTGAGCCGGTGTCTGCTTGGGGCTCGGAGGCTGTCTTTAACAGCAACAGTGTCACTGTGTTGTAGATGAGAGAGAGAAATAAACAACCTCTCCACGGAAATGTGACCTAGTAAGTATGGTCAAGGTCTTTCTTTCTCTCACCCACTGTTCTGTTAAAATATAAAGCACCGAAGACATTTTGTTCTTTTTATAGCTTCATACTCGGTTAATGCTTTTCTTATTCTCCCACATGTTGCACCCCCCCTTTATCATACTTTGTTTTTCTTCCTGTTGACTGTTTGTTTCCCTGAAAACCTGTATTACACAGATCTTGGTTTGTAGTTACTGTGGTCCTCTTTGGCCTTTTTCCAGTTTTTACTCCGACTTTACATGAGTTCTGTCATCCACAGGTGCGGCTTCAGGTTCAAAATGTGAACAAACCTCTGTACCGCGGGACGTTCCACTGCTTCCAGTCAATCATACGCCAGGAGTCGGTGAGCTTGTGAATTTGTTAGCACAACAGATCAAATGGGTTACATTTAAATACGTCATTGGTGTTAAGCTGGAGTTGTTTATTATCTGGAGAATGTCCTGTGCACTGAATAAAGTGTTTAGTTGCGTTCCCGTCTCTCTGTAAAGGCATTAGGCAACGTGGGAGAGGTGGGGGGTCTCGGTTAGCTGGGGTCAATGAGAAGGTTATTCCTGGATGGGCTAAATAAAGCTCTGGACATCGTGCTATTTTCGCTAAGAGGGGGCATGGCATGACCTCATGGCTATTTTGCATGGATGGTCTTTATTCCTCCCACAGTAATATTCAAATGTTAGGTGGTTTCTCAGCTCTGTTTGAAGATGTACTATGTTTATTTACTTGTAAAATAAATGATGAAGATGTATTTGAGAAATAGATTTATTAGCAAATGGAAATTGTTAGACGATATGTGACCCATAATTATTTGCTTTAGCCATACTACTAATGCATTGTTGTTAACCCCTGGTCTTTAAAATTACATAAAATGTATTGTTTTATATGACTCTGACTCTAAGAAGTGTTTGGGTGTTATTGTGGCTTTGAAACAAGTGCACAGCTTCCTGTAGCCTCCTTAATGTAATGTGTCTTGCTTTTATAGTGTTGCTCTGACTCAGTAACATCTGTGTTTGTAGGTGCTCGGACTGTACAAAGGTATCGGCTCTCCAATGATGGGTTTGACCTTCATCAATGCTATAGTTTTTGGTGTCCAGGGAAACACAATGCGCATGCTTGGCCGTGATACACCTCTCAACCAGTTCTTGGCTGGAGCCTCTGCTGGAGCTATCCAGTGTGTCATTTGCTGTCCAATGGAGCTGGCCAAGACACGTATGCAAATGCAAGGGACTGGAGAGAAGAAGTCTAAGAGGAAAATGTACAAGAACTCCCTGGACTGTCTGGTGAGAATCTACAATAAGGAGGGGATCAGAGGGATCAATCGTGGTATGGTTACCACCCTGGTGCGCGAGACACCGGGTTTTGGCGTGTACTTCCTTGCCTATGATGTGCTGACACGCTCACTGGGTTGTGAGCCGGAAGACCCCTACATGATCCCCAAGCTGCTGTTTGCTGGTGGCATGTCAGGCATAGCTTCCTGGCTCTCCACCTATCCCGTGGATGTGATCAAGTCACGCCTGCAAGCGGACGGGGTCGGTGGCGTTTACCAGTACAATGGTATTATGGACTGTGTCAGGCAGAGCATACAAAAGGAGGGGTGGAGAGTGTTCACTCGTGGACTCACGTCCACTTTGCTCCGTGCATTCCCAGTGAATGCCACCACATTTGCCACTGTGACTTTGTTCTTAATGTACATGCGCGAGGGTGGAGAGTGTAGCATTCCAGACTCTGAGCCACCATCTGTCCAGCTGCAGCCTCTGCAGCCGCAGACGCAGCCAACCAGCATGTAAGCTGGCGTGTGACAGTGAGTGTTATTAATTTGTAAGCAAACCTATCTGTAGACAAGAGTTTTTATACAGGTCAATGATCTGTTAGTTAGTGTCCGCAATCACAGAGGAGAGCTAAGTTTTGGGTAAGCATCTGTCCTTAAAGCTTAAACCAAGTGGTCTCACATAGTATTTAAATAATATATATTTTGAGAGAAAAGCTGCACTTGTAAATATGGTCTCTTTGCTTTTGTATATATTTTGCTTTTTTAAGCAAATTTAAATAAACTTGACAGTTACAAGAGTTACTGTAACATACAGTGACGGTTACAGATGTCCTGAAAATGTTGAACACTTTGGTCCTAATGATGCCGTTTTCATCATATTACACAAGCCTAAACACACAGCACCGCGTTTGGTATAATTGTGAATTGGTGCCGTTTATACTGTTACTTTCTACCATTAGTAAAATGAAGACGATTTTCAGGGTAATTTTTAATAGTCAAAAACTATCCTGTTTAGAGTCATGTGAACACTGTTTTGTAGCATCTTGTGTAAATGGTTACACACACATTTTCATGTTCATTATTGCTTCATGTAGCTTAAACTGGATTAGGCAGAAATTTGAAATGGTAAATAAAATTTAAAAAAAAAAAAAGAAAAGACAATGCAGTTTTCTAATCTAAAGATCTCCCCTTTCTGTCCCAAGTCACTAGACAAACATGGGCTTGCACACATGCCTTAAATTGTGCACAGAAGACCAGATATGATTTGTGGCTCTAGCTACTACAACTACTGAGCGACAGGCTATCGCTAACAGAGGGTTAAACTGTCAGTTGTACTGATTGACCATTGCTGTGATGTTCAATCACGAAAACCCATTATGGTTACAAAACTAGGTTTCTAGGCCAGTCGCTTTTCTTTCCAGGAAAGAGGGTGAAATTTTAGAAGCATGTCTAAATTGCTGCTGGGGATCAGACTTGTGACTTCTTAACATCCCCTTATACCCAGGAGTAGCCACCGTAGTCATGTGCTGGAAGAGTAAATTGAGGATCAGAATGAAATTCATTAAAGTCCTTGGCTGGAATGGAAACTGAAATAAAGTGTCTTTTCTTTTTCTTTTTTTTAAGTCAGTCAAAAGATGTGATTGGCTCAAGTCTCTGACACTAGACTTTTTGTTGTTGTTGTTTTTTGGCAGAAAATTCAAATTTTTGGAAAATGGAGTGTTTATTGAAAACCTTCTGGTGAATTAAAAAAAAAAATAGTAATTTGCATATATGATACAATTGGCTTAAAGTTTTTTGTTGTTGTTTTTTTGTTGTTGTTTGTTTTTTAAGGCCTATGATGCCCCAAAATCTCTGCCTACACCAGCTTTACCTCCCTCATAGCAAAGTTAATTGTGGCTGCTGTGTAAAGTTTCAAGTTTGGAGTTACGACCAACTTTTTATACCACTTCTTTGACTGTAATATCTGTACCTGTAATATCAGGCTTGGATGTTGGTCTGTTGCAGTACGATGTAAGAATTTCTAATGGTCAGAAAAAATAACGGTGTAATATTTTCTTTGAGACGGTCATTGTAAAACCAAATCAGATGCAGTGTAATCATGTTGTGGACATTGTAGTGTGTCCAAAGAAAGCACCTTACGGTATGATGTTAAGCATGTGTATGGTTAAAAATACATATTGGCAATCACATTTTCTCCATATGGATTTTACATTTCCTACAAAGGGAAGATTCTCTTGCAGTTTGCCTAGACCAGTCAAGTACACTAATTTCTGCCACCTAGAGGCAGAGAAGGTAATGGCTCCTGTATTTTTAACCTTTGTATATTTATATATATATATAAAAAAAAAAAAGTCTGTTTTTCTTTATAGTTAACAATTGACATGTTCTTCAGGATTAAAATGAGCATTATACCCAGCCAGCCTGCAGCAAATGCATTTACACACACCTCTGTGTTGGATATTCACAAGAAAGGCATCCTAAATACAGAAGCCATTACTTTCCCTTTATGTAAAGGATCTACATCTTCACAGCTCACTGACCTCCAGGTGTAGCTTAGCCTGGGAGTGGAGGTCTTAAAAACTGCTTTGGATTTGTCCAAAGAGAATGTACATATTGAATGTGGCAGGTTTTTTTTGTTTTTGTTTTTGTTTTTGGGGGGGGGGGGTGCTTTGTGAGAACTGTAGACTTAAGATTTTACTTTAATTGCATCCATGTGTTGTTGGGTTTTTTTCCCGCAATCTTTTTGCCTGTGGGTTTATTTTTATTGGCAAGTAATTCCTGATCTCTCTGTAAAAGGAAACACTGCTGTAAATATCTGATGTTGATGCTGTTGTGTTTGTACTGCTAACAACTTGTACCTTTCACCAAAGTAGAACATGTAATTTAAAACCCCAGAGGAGAGTAGTGAAATAAAACACTTTCCTTGGGGGGGGGCTGGGCATTTGTAAGTTTAAAAATTTGGGAACCCTACAAATTATCAGGCTTCTAACAAACCCCAACCAATAAAGTTTTAAGTGAATGAAAGAATGAGCTGTCTTAATTGAGTAAAAAAATGTGATGTAATAAAATCCAGAAACATGTTTTTGCCTACATGGTCTGTTAGAAGGAAACGGGCTGACCTCTAGAGGAAGTAAGTTGAGATCAAAGATGCTCAATGCACGGTTTGGAAGAGATTTCTTTCTCGAAATGTGGCAGAAAACTACTTTAATAAACGTATACAAAAATATAGTTTATTAAAGAAAACAAACATATCCATTATTATGTTATTCAAGTTTCAATTATTGAATTCTTACCAATGCTGCTTAATACTATCTAACAGGTCAACTGTACACTTTGAAAAAACCCAATGTGTTGTTTAACATAAATATAAAGTTGAGTGTTGTGCAAAAAGGATGAACCAAGATCCTAAAGCTCTTCTCTCATTGAGAGATTGTATTAAATGCAGTCAATGTATTATTCTAACTGCTGTCTTCTAATTCCTGAGACAAAGACAGAAAGAAGCAGAAGAATGTATGAAGTGGAAAGATAAGGATAAGATAAGGATAAAGGGGGAAAAAAAGATGTATTTCAGTTTGTGGAGTCCCAACAGTGTTTTTTCCAGCAGCTTGCTAGCTGTTCTTTCCTGACTTTGAAGTATTCATGAGGACGGAGTCACAGGAGTAGCGCAGGAACCGATAGATCTCCTCGGCTTTGGGTCGACTCATACACCCTCCCTTCTGTATGGCTTCAATCGGGCTGCAGGGAGGAGGCAGGTAAAGAGGAGATTATGTACTGAAGAAGAAGAAAGTGTTCATAATTGGATATAACACAACGTCCATCACCTGTTTATTAGCTGGGCGATCGATGTGAAGTTGTGGCTCATGTTGAGAGCTTGAACATAGTTGACTGAAGGCAAGCTCAAATACAGCTGCAGCGCTTGCTGTCTTTGCTGCCCTTTGACTTCCACTGGCACGGCGATGCTGTGACCCTTACGGTGCTCCAGACGTGCCACATCTGCCAGCAGCCCGGCACTCTCTTCAGCACCATCGCTCCACAGCAGGCGAACCCCTGCTCGCACCAGCGCTGCCAAAGTGCTGTCAAAGTAGCGGGTTCGCTGAAAGGGACGGGATGCCTCACCTGGAACAGAGACGGTTAACACAAAGATCAGAAAGACACTGTCTCATGCAACAATCAGTCAGTCTAATCCTCTGTTAATTCAGCTCTGTGAATTTGTGGAATAAGCTGCTAAATAAAAACCAAATGCAACCTCCCAATTTGACAACCTATTTAATGTGTGCCATGCAGATGCCGTTTCAACTCTCCAGCATGCCTGTATCCACTTGTAGGCTCCAGGGGGGAGTGTTTAGTGATTATTACCTAAATTCGTTGGATCATATTTGTAGGCACCGATTGAGTCGGATGGTTTTCCATCTTTAATCTACTGCTGTAACTACTTCAAAGACGAGTTACCTCACTGAACTCTTTTAATGCAAACCTTATAAGAGTGTAATATATTTAGCTGTGTTTAGGTTTTAGCCTTTTTATTTAGAAAATGTTCATATTTTGGCAAATATTCTTATTTACCATTTACCATAAGAGCTGCAAAATTACAAAGTAAATGAGCGACACTTTGAAAACGTACCAGTCTTGGTTCTGTCTTTTTCCACTATCATGCACACGCGCTCAAACAACCCCTGCAAGGTGTTCACTCTTTCTGCCAGTCGCTTCCGGTTCTGCGCCGCAGCCAGATCTGATTGGCTGTGCCTTTCCACCGCCATGCGGTTGCTGACAATAAAGTAGCTGCTGTCCAAAGAGCAGACGTGGACGGTGGCTGCGTGTCGCTGACGCAGGCTGGTCAGCAGCTCCACCCCGCTACTGATGCAGCGACTGTCCACCAGAATGCAAACAGACCCAGATGAAGCAGGGGTTTCACTCACTAGTAAATCCTCAACTGTGGTCTTTTGAGGAGTCAATGAAGTGGCTGGGACTGCCTGTGGAAATGAGAGGAAAACACTTTATACCTGATTTAAACCTGTAGTGATAACAGGTTAATTAACTCAATATAATACACTCCTTGGACCCAGAAGAAAAAATGGTTTGATATAAATATTTTTTAAAATGTTGTGGTTGAGGGGAAAAAAAACAAACATGTTACAGAATTTTTTTTTCTCATAATTATTTATGTTTATCTTCTGTCCCTCATAGTGGACATGGAGTCTTGTTTGATAACAGAATATATGATGTAGTGATATTGCTTCTATTTTTGTGTGGATTTCTGGTATGAATATTACCAGAAACACTGGTAACTTGTGGGATCTTGTCTCTTACCTGCCATACAAGACACTGGCCTGTGAAGGGAATCCACCTCCATTGTCTCAGCACACTGATTAAGAAAAGTCTCACCTTTCAGAGAGCTCTATTATTTTTCCCTCTTATCAGAGACACTGAGATCATTTGTTATTTTTATGAACTATCTGAGTCATGCCCTGAACATGCTGACAGTACAGTAGGACTCATATAGTTTGCACAAATGGTGCTTGACGTAGAGGCCTCAGACGCATGTTGCCCCACAGAGGACAAAAGTGAACTGCTGGGTCTTAGGAGGATGTTCACAGTATGATTCTAGGGATAAGTGTGTATTTCTCTTCTTGTCTGCTCATACCTGCGATTGCTTCTTTGAGGAAACTTGCAGTTGTGACTCCACAAAGTCTAGCTCGTCAGAAAGGAGATACTGATTTTCTATCCTCTGGCGACACCTTCAGGAGAAAGAAAGAAAGAATTGCTGCTAAGTGCACACTCACACTTCTATCCACCCATCCTCTCCCGCCTATCCAGATTCATGGCCGTGAGGAGGATGGCAGTCTATCTTTATTACTTTATTATAACTTCACCTTTCATTTTGCTGTTCTTCACTCATTGAGCTCCTTTGTGCTTTGCTCAACAGTGAGACCTTGGAAGATAAGGACACAGCTTTCTTTCTTTCTTTCCCACAAGGATCTCCTGCTTTGAGAGCCCTCTCTTTACTAACTTCATCTGTCTCCTCCTCACTAGAATCATTCATTTGTATGACCCGGGTGCGTTTAGTTTTCATCTCGGCTCTCTGTTCTGGTGGAGGCTGAGCTCTGGTTTTTGTGCTGCCTCTTGCTCTGGCGTTGTGCAGGAAAACGCGGCGCCTGGTGGCATACTGCCTTCTCCCGTCCACAAACGAGGCCTCGGGCAGAAGGTCAACATTTTCAGGGTCTTCCTCACTGGTGCCCACCTCCTCCACATCACTGCCCACCACAAAGCTGTCCTCTTCATACGTCTCATCCATCTCAGGCACCTGTTTTCAAACGTTGAGAACGTGGCATCAATAATTAGACTACGAGCCATCAAAGCCACTTAGTATTTTGTTGCTTTGTGTATTTTTTAAAAATTATTTATTTATTTATTAGTATACCTGGGAAAAGATGTCCATGTTGTGGTGTCTTCTGTGGGAAATTTTGAAATTTCCCTGGACTGCAGGGCTTCTCACTGACTTCAGGTACACTCCATGCATCTCTGAGTCTGACAAAGAGGAGAACAGACAGAGAGCCAAAGTGTAAATACCACAGCATGACTCACTCAGCCTCCTATCACACTGAAAAGCTCAGAGGAAGAGAATTCAGTTTTAAAAAAAAGAAAAGAAAAAAATGTGTTTTACCATTCAGGCCCTGAGAGAACTGTGTGTTGTTGACCACAAAACCGTCGAGGGACTGATTCTGTTCTTCTCCATCCTCCTCATCAGACGAGACCTCTGCCCCTTCCTCGACCTCTGACAGCTGTGCTTCTTCATCCAAGAACTGACGCCCTTTTCGGCATTTGGTGCGCTGACAGAGGACGGATGGAAAATGTCAGGGATGACGGATGCTGAAGGTGCGAGTCACAGATATTTAATGACTTGACTTTTTTTATGAAAAGAGAAATGGATCATGACGTTGTGTAACGATCTTTAAAAAGAGACAGCAGCATGTTTTTGTCATATAGTTGATCTTTTTAAAATGTTGGATGTAATGTAACCAGTAAAATGAAAACACTGAACACTAATAAACTAATTTTAAAAATGTGAATTTTGAGCTTCCTTTAATTTTGCAGAGGTTTATTGTTAGTTTCAGCCCTCACTGCTTTCAGGACACAGCAGGCAGTCGTTTTAAGAAGCTCTAAAACCCTTTCAGCTTTAAAACCTCAGCATCAAACTACAGACAGGTACATGCAGAGACTGGCTGGTAAGAACGGCAGAACACCTAAAGAGCCACATATCTGCCTAAGGAGCTGGTAGTGAACAGTAGAAATTATGATGAGGGTACACTACTTTGCTCATTTAAGGAAATGGGAAACAGGTGCAGCAAACACGCATGGAAATGCAGTATATAAGGCAAAAACAGAGTTTGTACAATTCTAATGAGACTGAAAGTCCTCTTCAACACAGCCTAAACTCTCTTGGCAAGCTTTTTGATAATTTCTTCAAGTAGTCTTCAGGAATAGATCTCCAGGCTTCTTGAACGATATTCAAAGCTCTTCTTTAGGTGTTGGCTGTCTTCTGTTTTGCTCTGTTAAGATGATCCCACACTGCTTCAATAATTTTGAGGTTCGGGCTCTGGGAAGGCCAATCCATGACTGACAGATTTCCATTGTGTGTTTTTCTATCCATGTGTGATTTTACTGCATTGGCAGTAAAATCTAAATCTGATGGTACTCTTCTGCGTTCATATTTCCATCAATTTTAACACCACTGGTGGAAATGCAGTTCCAAACCATGAGAGAGGCTCCACCCTGTTTTACAGATGGCTGCAGACCACCACTGCTGTACCTGTCTCCTGATCTCCTATGTACATATTAACGATTTGATCCAAAATGTTCAAATTTGGATCCAACAAATCCTTCAAAAGGCCCGTTGCCACTAATTTTCAGCCCAATTCCTGTGTAATTTGGCCACTTTCCTCCAATTTTTTAAGGAAACACTGCACACCATGCCAAGATATGCTAAGTTCCCAGCTAAAAGCTCATTAGGAATCACCTTGTTGGTGCAAAAATACTATTTCATACCTGTCAACTAAAGAATTAAGGAACACATTATCTGTTTTGCCGTATGCTGCTAGTAACAAAGTGTCTAAAGACATAGTGGCTCCAAAAACAAAAAACAAAAAACAAAAAAATCCTGTATAAATGGTCAGGTAAAAGGAGTAGACTGAAAATGAGTGAAAAAAAACAAACAGCCAATGTCCAAAGAGAGACATTTGAAGACCATCAGAAAGTCTGGTGAACTATTGCTCAAGACCGTCCATCCATCCACAAATGGCTTTCTTGGGCAAAAGGCAGGGTGCAGTTCACCCATCTGTCCAGAGCTGACATGGGTGGATGGATGAAGACTTTTTCATAACACTACAGTAATTTCAAAAAGGCATTCCCAACTCACATTAGAAACATTAGAAACAAACCTAAAACCTAAATCCGAGCCATGTTTGTATTGTGTTTGCAGTTACATGAAAACACAGAAACTAAATAACGTAACGGAGACTCAGATCACAGCATCCGGCTGAGCCGCCTGTTGCTGTACAAACCTTGGCTTTGGCCCCTTTCCTTTCAGCTCTCTGCACTGTGGCTCTGCAGACGGATACGGAGTCATTCTGGAAATCATCATCAGAAACAGATTCGCCTCCTGTTTCATCAGACTGGAACAGAGGAGAACAAATTGGTGAAATACTGAACACTGTTAGTAGTTTATGACATATTAAATAATGAGCACTTGTAGAAACATCTTTAAGTGAGCTATGGAGCACAAGTAATTAAATCACATCATCTGTGTTGAACAGATTGAACCATGTGCTATGTATTACTGTTAGTCATGAAGAGCTTACAGTATTGAGTGCAGCAGCATGTTTTCTTTTCACTACCAGCGGGGAGTCCACATCACTGTTGATCTTAGACTAGCAAAGACAAGACATGCTACATGTTAGATACAGCATAGAGTGAAAAACAAAAAGTGCAGCCTAAGGCCTAAAGAAGCTTCTCCCCCTGATTACAAGCTGAATATCTTAAGCCTGGAAATGAATGATAGAAGCAAATTGCCTGAATCAGATACCTCCTCATATCTGTGTTTTTTTGTCATATATACCTTGTTTATTGCAAAGTGAGCAGCAAGTATTGGTCCACTATTGGTTTACTACTGGTTAAAAACTCTTTAAAGGGGGCTAATATGCTTTCCCTTATCTTTTGTATCAGTTATCAATAATATTGGATGTTCATATTAAACAAGGCCAAAGTGTCAAACAATCTGAGGCACACAGATCTGGCTACAGGAAGGCTACTGAACTGCAGCCAATCAGGAGAAAGAAGAAATCACACAATGCTACTCCAGCCCAGTATATGAACTATGTAGCTGGAGAGAGCATAAAAGCTCCCCATTAATGCAAAGATGTAGCTAGACTAAAAACAAAACAAAAAAACCCCAAAAAATGCTTCACTGTTGCGTATGTAAATGTTTTCCTGTTTAAAGCAATACCTTTGGATTTTGGACTACTTTGTACAACAACACCTTTGAAAATTCAAAATGAAAAAAGCAAAAAACAAAGTCTAGCTTTGCACATTTGAAGACTGAATGTTGAAAACTAAATGAGTTTCAGACAGAAATATTTTACATTTTTTGTTACAGCCACTGGGAATGCTTCTGAAATGTATGGCATTTTAAAAATGAAAAGATCATCAGATTCAGGAAATATTCAGCACTTTCTCACCACTTCGGGGGATGATAAGGGGTTGACTTTGTTTGGATGTCTTCTTTTATGAAGCACAGCTTCGTCCTCGCTGTCACTGTTGCCCTCCACTAAGTAAGAAAGCGAGAGAAATACGCAGGTAGATACAAATATGATTAAAATAAAAATACTGTTTTTTTTCTTTGAGATGAAACAAACCTGGATGAGGAGAAGAGTCAGAAACATGGTGTGAGCAATTTCCTTCATTTGGCCCGGTGCCACATTGTGCTCGTCTGCGTTTCAAGCTGGAGGGCAGACCAGGCATTAGGGTTCGCTTTGCTCCTGGGGACATGATCGGAGACGGGAGTGCACCACTTTTAGACGTCCTACATTCTGACAGCATATGTGGTGTGGATAACTTGGATTCGCTGCACACTGGAGGTATTCTCTGCTTAGCAAAGCTGTTACAGGGAGTAGAAGAGTTAGAGACAGCTGCCAAAAGTGTGATGGAGTCAATCTGCTTTTTAGGCTGTGAAGACGCCAGCATACAAGGGGCAGGAACGCCTTCTGCTTCATCTTCTTCCTCGGAGTCTTCCAGTGAATAGCCAAGATCAAAATTGACTGAAAAGAAGTCATGGGTGCTGTTAAATGACTCAGGAGATTTAAAATGGGGTGTAACTACACTGCTCATCACTGAATTATCTGCTACAGCTTTAGTTTGTGCTGGTGTGTGCATATTAAGTTCTGTCACTGTAGTGTTATGGGTGTTTGTGTTATGAATTATCAGCTTGGCATTTACAGTACAAGTCAAACCCTCGCTGGATGCCACTCCATTTAATTGCATTGTCTTCAATCTGTGGGTGCCATCTGCTGACTGTGTAGTGTTACATGGGTTAACTGGAGTATGTACATGCACTGTTTCAGGCTTCTTCTCTGTCACGGATGTTGCAAGTGTGACGCCATCTACAGGAGCGGGGATATCGGGAATGGTCATCTGCAGGAAGGCTTCATCATCCTCGAACAGATCGATGCTCTCATCCATCTCTGAGCTACACTCGGAGGCTTTGTTGTCTTTCAAAACACCATCTGTCAAGTGTGGCATTTCTTCATCATCCCAGCTCCGTTTTTCCTCACTCACACCATCAGCTTTTATGTAAACCTGATCCTCCTTGAAGTCGTTGCACTTTTCATCATCTGCCTCCCTGTTGTCATCCCCGATATCATAAATGTCATTTACTTCCTCCCCAAAAACCTCGTCCCAAGTTGGGCTGTTGGCTGCTACGCTAACAAGGTGTTTCTCCTGATCAGGAAAGTCAGGAGAGATACAGTCACGGTCTTTACCATTTGGATGCTCATCTGGAGGCTTCTCAGCATCTCTCATTATCACCTCATCATCGTCATCATCGTCCACATCCAAGGTAAAGCTGACAAGGAAGGGCTGAGGAGGATGTTGAGGAGAAGGAGAAAGTGATGGAGGGGCCTCCAAGTCATCCATGAGTGATGGTGGAGATCGGGACAGGAGTTCCGCCACATTGGCCAGGATGACCTTCAGACTCTCATCTCTCCCTGGGAGGAGCTTATCACAGCAGGGCAGTGGGGCTGCATCCCCTTTAGGAAGGTAGAACATTACCTGAAGTTTAACATCTTCATCTTCATCACTTTTAGCAGGCAGATGTGACAGATTGTCCAAATTCACAGGTTCTCCATCTGCTTTGATAAGGTCTTCACTGACAGTTGCACATTTATCAATATTAGTAATCTGATCTTTTGATGCCTCGAGTTTTAAGTGGTCTGTGCTGTCATCATAAGGTGTCTCATTATTATCTTCAGCAGGAGGCCTTTGTTTCATCACAGCCAATTTGGTTAATAACCCAGCTGTTCGTGTATCGCCCCCCTCAAATTCCTCATCGATATATTCCTGTTCAGACCAAGACGAATGGGATGGTTTAGGTTTGTCGTTGGTGGTTTTGGTGCAGGTCTTTGTGCCCTTCTGCTTTTTCTGTCTGCTTTTCACAGTGTCCTTTTTGTGGAGGTAAGGAAGAAGTTCCCGTTCATAACAACATTCCCCCTGAACATAAACACACACACAAACAGAAAGTTGAATAAGAAGCAATCTCACTCCAAGAAAACTAAGGACACCCAGTTCTAATTGATTTTTTTGGACCTGCTTGCACTTTTACACTGATGCCGCTTCAACAAGTAAACAGCAGGTCTGTTCATTTTCAGATGCTAATCTAATCAGGAAGTGTCCTTCAAAGAGTTGTACAGGTCTAGAAAGTCCAGTGTAACTTTTGAGATTAAAAAACAAACAAACAAAAAAAACCACACAGAATAATAATTTTTAAGGGCACTGCTCAAAATAATTAAAAGAAAATTAAAACTCCCAAATCCCATTTTGCATCTTTTCTTTAAGCACAAGTACACACATCATCTAGCACATGTCTTCTTGGGAAACCACATGACCTTGAAGTGATTCATCTAAAGTGGTATCCTGCTTGGGTCAACAGGGTGCCATTGAGCCTGCAATCAGCAGGAGGAAGACTTTTAGTGAACCAAAAGGAGGAAAAAAAAGACACCTAACAAAAGTGGAGAGAAAAGTACATTTTCTGTCTAGATTGAAGTCAATAACACTGCAAGCAAGGACAACTTATGCACCGTATCACCACAAGCTGATCTGATAAAAGGAAGTCTTGGTTATTTAGCACCAAAACCCCATAGTCTGGACCGCATGAAAAGAACATATTATTAACACCTTACTACTCCAGTTTAAAAGTTTTCATCATTATAAGGCATTATATGGATCGATTCTGAGTTAAGTACCAAGTGAGTCGTAGTTCTTGAGTAAAGATTTGTAACCGAGCGTGTTTGTACATTTGCTTTTCTGACCCATGACGTGCATAGAATAAATTACAGTTACACATCTGAGAAAAACATTTGTTTTGTTGTTTTTCTTATCTGTTTTTCTTTAAAGTTATCAGTATATTTCAAGAACGTAACAAACAAAATGTCCTGGACAAGATAAAAGCTACATCAAAGTTAGAACAGTTCATCCTGAGTAAAATATGAACAATTTTAGTGACGCTAATCCACCCAGAAATTAAGATATTTAGTTAAAAAAACAAAACAAAAACAAAAACATGAACTCCAGAATCGTGCTAGAGGAAAGTCATGGGACACCTCAAGTGGTGACTGGAGTCACAATGAATGTCTGTACCAAATTTCATGGTAAATCATCTAGTGGATATCAAGGTACTTTTTTTGTTAAGGAAAGGGGAAATTTAGTGTGACAGAAAAACGTCACAAAATCAGCAAAGGCATTATTATTCATCCTGTGGGAATTAATCATTGTGAAACTTGTAATAGTCCATGTTACAGGTATTTCACTGGACCTTTAATTGAACATTATGTTGCTGGCATGACAAAAACTGACATTTTGTAGGGGGGAAAAAAGCAATTTCACTAATAACCTTCTCATTTCCCCCCCCCTTTTCATTCATTTTTATTTTCTTTTGCTCAAATGTGCAGCTAGTGGTCAGTTGGTTTTAGAGTATTCCTCCAAAATTACAGGGAAAGGCAACCTTGTCTAATTTATGAGTAATGAACTAAACCACTCTGATTCTTGATCAGCAGGTCTCTAGTGTAAGACCTGGAATCAGTATGGTGCCTGTTACACACTAAAGCTAAGTGAATGCGTGTGTGTGACATTTATCCTGGGAAAAACACTCATCCTCCACACATTAAATGTGCTAAACATTTGCTAAACATTTGCATGTGCTAAATAAAATGTACTTACTTGACAACTCTGTGGTGACTTGTAATTTTTTTTATTGTTATTTCTATACACCTCCGCCTCCTTTAATCCTTTAACAAAGCAAACTAACTTGCAGGCAAAGACTGAGCTGCTTGCAGTCGTCACACAATGTAAATGGTAAATGGTAAATGGCCTGTATTTTGTATAGCGCTTTACTTAGTCCTTAAGGACCCCAAAGCGCTTTACACATTCAGTCATCCACCCATTCACGCACACATTCACACACTGGTGATGGCAAGCTACATTGTAGCCACAGCCACCCTGGGGCGCACTGACAGATGTAATTATCATTTCAGCACTTCACACCTCTTATTAAGAGCCAAATACTTTTCAGAGGTGAGGCTTTCCCTGGAAATAATAATAATAAAAGAAACCAGAAAACTGGACTCTCTCTTTTAAACTCACAGCCAAGAAAGGTGTTTTAATTTACATACATAATTAAACATAAAACTAAAACTATGTGTTACAAAAATAAAAATGACTAATACCAACTGAAACAATACCATGAACTTACAAAACGAATCCCAAGAAATTTAGGGGTTTTTTGTCAATACGGTTACATTTGTAAACACAAAAAGCATAGGGAGGATTTGATGGTTATGTTTATTAAGAATGGGATTAAGACTTCATATTATCATGAGTCAGCTGCTTTCATCAAGTCCTGTAGTATAATATGTTTGTATTACAGAACCTACTCAGAACATCTTAAATCTTGCCCATAGGTACACACTAATAAAGGCATCCAGTTTTTTATCTGAATACTGCAGAAGAAACCGAGACTCATCAAGAGATCATGTGAGTAACTTTTACTGCCTTCCTGTCAACTCAAAGCAGTCTGCCCAGTGTCCTATGACCTCTGGCATCGACAATGTATCTCCACCCAGTGAACTGCTAATTACTGGATATGTTTTCATTGTTAGACCCATCTGGCACCAACAACCATGCTATGTTCAGAGTCACTTAGATCATCTTTGCTTGATTTAAACTTGAGCAGGTTGTTTTGACCATATCTACATTCCTAATTTCTAGTTGCTACCATGTGATTGCCCTAATTAGATATTTGTGTTAATGAACAGCTGAATAGGTGCGCTTAATGAATATGTGTATAATCTAATATAAAATTTTGTATACTTTAATATGTATTACTCCATTACCTCTGGGGTGAAGCTGGTTTATATTACAATACAACTAAATGGATCAGACAGGTCTTTACAACGTCGAGATGGATAAGGTGGTAGGGTTTAAAAAAAAGGGGAAAAAAAGAGTGCAATTGCATTATGGAGGAAACGGTTAGAAAAAATATCAAATGAAAAGATCATTTCTTCTTTCTTTCATCACTAAAGTTTTAGTTACCTACACAAAAATGTGTTTAAATTACTTAAATTACCTGATTTAGTTCAACTATCAGCTAAATACTGTCAAAATAGTTAAACTACTGCTCAACTTTTGCTGCTCTTTGACACTTTTTATTGATATATGAATGTGTTTTTTTTTTTTTATTTCTGTAAGAGACTGATGAGCTTCTATTTATTATGCCTTATCTTCCAGCATCTGGTTTTTGATTAAAATATACCTCCCTTGTAGAAAAAAAAGATGGATTTTCTAATAATATTTGATACCATTTTTGGATTTTCTTGCTGAAAAGTAATGGATTGGGCTTCACTCATATAGGATTAAACCCAACCCCTGGCACTCAATTAATTGATGATCAGATTAAGTCGCCACATCTAGAGATGTAGCAGACAGAAATAACCTTGATGACGAGAACAGAGAGACAGAGAAAGAGAGCGCTGTGTAGGCTAGAAGGGTCAGATGGTTCATATCGTTTCAGACTGCATGATGAGGGGAGCAGCAAAGTGGAAACTCCTCTCAGCTGATTATCTCATTGCACTACAACAACATGAATTTGATGCTCATGAGCATACACAAAGAACTGTCATCTCTATTCATGGGTCTGCATGACTCTGTTTCCAAACAAGCTACAGCTCAGGATAAGAAATCTTCAAATGTCTTTGTCCTCAGATTGTTGTACACTGTTTGACTATGAACAACTGAAATGCTGATTTACAAGACTATATTTGAACTTATTGGGCCCTGACATCACAACTCAAAATAATAAAGGATGATCTAAAGACAGTTTTTGGTGTTTTTAAAAGCTAATTGTGACATCAGCCACTAATGGTAGGCAAGTTTCAACATTACCACATGAAGGAAGAATGAATTATGACAAATTACAAAACCAAACCAATGCTGGTTGTATAACTGTATGATAATAATCCCAGAGATAGTGTATTTGTTTATATCAAAGCAAAATCCATCTATGTTTTTTTTTATTGCTTATTCAACTTTAAGTGGATGTATAAAAAACATTAACATAATTATAAACACAGTTCCTATCCCTACATGTCCGTTTCCTACAATTTTTGTCAAAGATTTAAAAAAAAACAAGGGCATGTTTATCACTGTGGTGTATCATCTCCTGTTTGCCTGGGTTGGGGAACAGACACTTCTATTCATCCTTTGGCCCTAAATGTTTTTAATGGTTTAAGGGTGTGAGCTACATGAAGGTCACTTGAGCTACAGAGGCTATTTCTACTAATAATAGTGAATTAAGCAAGGCCTTTACTGAGAAAGAAGTATATGCTGGAGGGTCTCTTTCCTCACCTGGGGGATATACTGTCCATACTATCCAATTCAAATCATTTCAGTTCTATTTATATGGTGCCAAATCACAACACCAGTCACATCAAGGTGCTTCATATTGCAAGGTAAAGACCCTACAATCAGATGTGAGCAAGCACTTTGCAACAGTGGGAAGGAAAAACTCCCTCTTAACAGGAAGAAACCTCAGGCTGAATCAGGCACAGGGAAGGGCAGCCACCTGCTACGACTGGTTGGCAGCGAGGGGAGGGAGACGGGACAAAAGACAAACTGTGGCGCTACAACCAACCTATAGGTTGTACTTAGCTAGACAAGTAGAACAGAAAATAAATGGATGAATGAAGATAATGATGCTGTACTATTTTCATTTCAACATAAGGTTTTTATGATTTGCAAATCATACCATTCCACACCATCTATCTTTATTAAATTTCAACAGTATGCGAGAAAATCTATTTTAAAATAGAAATGGAAAATTCAGATTTAGATATCTTTTTAACATTTAAATTATCTTCAAACAGTGTCTTATTTATCTTTTCTGCATCTATTTTTTTTTTTTGTTTGTTTTGTTTTTTTTTTATCTACAACTCTTTCCTCCTCAGTCTAGTACACTATACATCTAGGTCAGGACAGCCTGACCTACTTCCAGCCTTCTGCCCTTATATAACAGTTCTCTGAACTGTTATATAATATCAGGAGAAGGGGCCTGCAGCTTGGGTATCTTCATTGTAAAAAGACAGAAATAGATGAAAAAAAAAAGATTTTTTTTTCATTTTGGGTGTTTTTTTTCTTGTGTGTTTTTGTTTTTTTTTTTTTTTAAAAATTATTTCC
>VVHJ01019904.1:41378-51434 GCA_015107715.1 Tylochromis polylepis
CAGGGGGGGGGGGGGGGGGGGGGGGGGGTCGCACTAAGAGCCCATTTGTTAGTTTAGCCAATAGTCAGTTTTACCATAATCTCTGACCTAATTTCAAGGATTTGGACAAATTGGGGTCTTATCAATGGCACAATCTTGTGGAAGGGCAGATGGTGAGACGAGGAGGCCTGTAGCGGTCTATAACAGATATCGGCCGATAAGGTGTGTAATGGGAACCTAATGGCTGAACACAAAAAACAAGGTCAGGAAGAAAGTAATAGGAAAAACCATGTGATTAAATTACCTTTCTCATACACTGATTATTAAATTACATCAAAGCAATACTTGAGTTGGTTCTATCTTCCATACTTGAGATGTAAATTCAACGGGACAACAGTTGTTGTGACAGTAGTGATGTGATAACCATACTGATTTGGTTGCTCTCAATTAGCAGCTAAAAGCATGAAAGCTCCTGCTGTTGGATCAGCAAACTGTGAAGAGAGATGAATTATGAGCTAGAACACTTTGAGACGGTAAATGCTTCAATTTCCTCTACAAGAAAAAAAATAGCTAACTTCTCTTTAAAAATAACTAAAACCCACTGATAACACATTTGGCTTCAAGTGCACCGAGAGACTAATTAAAATAGTGTTTGAAGTGTTGTTTTTAAAAGAGAATATGTTCATTCAGTCCCTTTTTCTTTTAATAGCAACTGGAAAGAAAATAAAAGGAGAAACAGCCTGGAAGACCCAGCTGAATATAAATCAAATATTTATCTCCTTACTAACGCCACAATTACGCCATGGAAACTGTTTATTATGCAAGGAATTTGCCTTCCAGGTCAAAAAGATGAATTTAGTAACTCAACACAAACCACAATTGTGTGTTCACATGCAACTCAGCTGATTCCTTTCAGCCTAGTAAGTTTACGAAGTTTGGTTTTCCCATGGGTAAATGCTCACTACTGTCTCCCTTTTATGAAACTAAGCAAGATTTACGCAAGATGTCTAAGGTCATTTTATAAAACCAGTTTCCTATCACCAAGAGCTTTTCAATTAGTGGTGTATGCTTTGAATTAGTGGTTAGGCTTTCTACTGATTTATTAGTAAGCTGTCAACGCATTTGAGGCTACAGCTCCAGTATGACACATAGAAGTACTACATTTGCTATAACTGAATGGCACATTATATATAAAACAACAAAATGATGACTAACCAAACATTCCCTTTCTCACCTCATTTTCCTCTCTCATGCGGTCTATGAGCTCCATCACCTTAATAAAGTGGTTGCAGCGGAGGGAATGATCAACAATATGAGAAGGGAGCGCTTTGTGTTGCCAGTGTCTCCATTCCCACAAAGACAGCTCTCTGGATGGTTGTTTGCCTTTGGAATCCTCCTCCTTAGAGACATGAAATAACACAATTAAAAAAAATAAGGTTCAAGTAGAAATAATATCATTACATTCAAGTCAATAATATATGACACACACTGGTTTTACCGTGCATAACGTTCCAGCTGTAGGTGGGAGATTATGCCACCTGAAATCACGGCAACTGCACTTGCCGTGCCCCATGCACAGTCAAAATGTGGAAGCGACACTGAACTGCCAGAAATCCATAGATCCATTCAAAATATCTTCATTTCTATTTTTCCCCAGTTCTGGTCTCAGCTTTTATTGTTACATTGAAGCGGTTCAAAGGGGTACGTCTATTGAAAACTGCTGTCCCTGGATAGTAGGATATCCTGTATGTATGGCTCATGGCACAGGTGTCAAGGTTAAACTTAAAATAAGCCAATAATCAGTGTACCCTTGTTTATCTCCTTTTTAGATCTGCAGTAGAACGAGAGAAACAAAAGGAAAATACTAAAGAAACCTGAGGAGGTGGGTCACTGGGTATGGACAGGAAGTGTGACTGCCTCAGGGTTGGATGGGGCTCAGTATCCTCCAGCTTCATGGTTGACTCCCATAGGGAATATTCTGCACTGCTCAGAAAACCATTGGATGTTGAGCTGCCCTGTTGAACTACCAAGAGATACACAGACGCGCTCAGTCAATATCAGAAAACCATCCCACAAAGGAAAAATTTATCAATCTTAAAAAAAGACTCTGGAATAACTTAGGTTTTGAGGGTGGATGAGTGAGGCCCGTCTCTCGACGTGGGACCGTCGACCCCTGACAGACCGCCTGCTGTTCTCCTGGTGGTCAAACTGCCCACAGGTAATGTGCATCTTATGGAGTTTGGGGTTTAGCCCTTCGGGCAGCATACGGGGACTGCTGGGGTACATGTGGAACCCATTTTTGTTGCCAGTGATGGACTTGTACACGCTACGCTTGTTGCTCTGACTCTGATTGTAAGTCTGGAGAAAACAAAGACTGAAATTTTTAGGTGGTTTCGTGGAGCCACATTGGCGTTATCATCTCTCATTTTGCCTAGAAATGACATGAATTACTATACAACACCCACCCGCTCTTCCCGTCCCTCAGCCAGGATGACAACAATGCGTCCCTGACGCTTACGTCCGGTACGCCCCATTCGCTGTACCAAACGAATGGGATTCTTCTGTGCATCGAAGCAAACAATGAGGTCTACCTCTCCAATATCCAGGCCCTCTTCCCCCACACAGGTTGACACCAGCGTGTTGAAGCCTCCCTGTCTGAACTTGTGTACCACCTGCAACAAAAAAAGTAGGAAAAAAAACCATACAAAGTATAAAGTATTTCAATCACTCCAGCTTATATTGTCACCCTAAACTCTTTTGTGCAACCATATAGCAAAAGTATTATAGAAATACAAATCTGTGCTAACTACATACTAATGGAAAACTAAGGTAACTGTTTGCTTCTTCCAAATTAGTCCCTTTTTTATGACCTTTTACAGATTAAGGTCTGCTCTATTTATAGTACATCACCAGACCAGCCAATGGGATGGTCAGTGCATTTGCATGTTAGTTTGATTCCTGTATTATTTGCTTATAGGAAATGGAACGTGCTGTCTGCAGAGAGGAATTATATCCAGCAGTGAAATTAATACATGGGTATTACACTGACACTTTATACAATTCACACGCATTCATACAAATACTTGTTTCTACGTCTAAGTGATTTCTATCCAACTTTTATACACACTCACACTGACGATGAATGCACTGGGAGGAACTTGTGGTCCAGTATCTTGTTCAGTGATATTTTGTCACACAGACTGGAGCAGCCAGAATTTAAACTACCAACTTTCCGATCAGTAGTTGACCTGAGCCACAGCAACCCCATGAGGTGCTTATAAGGTGCCCCTTTGTACTACAACTATACCAGATGTAAACAAGGCAAGTGAAACTCAAACATGGAGTTCATGGTCATTAAAAGGAAAAGTTACAAATGAATTCTGCAGAATTTTAAAATGATACTGTACAATTACATTTGAATACATTTTTTATGTGGGATATGAGTCTTTTTTTTAATCATGTGATCACAAATCTTTAAATATTGTTGGTCATTGTTTTCTGTTTTGTTTTGTTTTTTTCTCTTTTAAGATTGCATACTCAGTTTTAATTTGGCGAACAAGAGTTTGCCTTGGACACTGTCCTCTTAGTCTTGCCTCTTCTTTTTTCAGTTGCTCCCTTTATGGGTCACCTCCATCTTACGCTATCCTTACCATCCTTCTCTGTCACACCAACCCTCTTTATGTACTCCTTCAGTCTTTCACATAAATGAATCTTCTCTCGGCTTTTCTTCTTTTCCTTCTGCCTAGCAGCTCCACGTCCAACACCCTTTGCCCAATATATCCACTAACGTGTAAGTATCAAGCTTCCTGTAAGTTGTCTGTGTCTCAAAACATTAATAACACTTGTCTTACTGTTTAAAAAAAAAAGTGTCTACCTCCAGTTGCTCCTTTTGGGTAAAGCCTTTGACCCCCTTCCCAGCTGAAGCTTGACCCATAAATGTCATGACCTTGATCAGCGGAGCATGGCGGTTCAACATGGCTGCGATCTCCTGTACGCTCTCCCGAAATGATGAAAAGATCATCACACGCGTGCTTACCTCCTGAGGACCTGAACCTGGACATCGGGGAGACAGAAGGAGAAACAGACTGAATAAAAAAAATTCCTTCAGTAATCCTGAGCTGAATTCTTTCTGTACTTTTATGACAGTCTAATTCAGACAGAGGAATGCTTTGTTCTGTGATCTTCTTGAAATTAAATACGCTCAGGTCAACACTACCTCAAGAGAATTTTTTTGGTTTTCAGTTCCAAGTTAATGGCTCAAACTATACTGTACCAAGCACTGTTATTTAAATCTCCTTTGTTAATAGATATAACCAATGCATGGATACTACAGTGGTAGTAGTAAACTTCCTGAGCTTCCAAAATTATTTGTTTTCTATAAACACGGCAAGAAAGATAATCAACAAAAACATGATGTAGTTAGAAGAGAACATCACATTTCCGTTTGAACCCATGTGTCAGTCACAGCATAGCAGTGCTATATTAAGCAGATCACCGTTATTGTGTGCTGAGCTCTCAGCCCACAGTCTGAAATGCCGCAGCACAACCTCCTCCAGTTTCTCCAGTTTGGGGTGGCTATAAATGAATGGCTCATCTGGACCTACAAAAACAGCAAAACAGCAAAACAGAAGCGGTGGATCCTTCGCTGCATTTTAAAGCAGGTATTTTTGTGATAATAGAAAATATCGCTGATCAGAGTAAATTAAGATATCAAAATTCTACTTCTGGTTACATAACAGGCTCAAAGATGTGAACTATGTGAATTGAATAAAAGCTTAAATACCAGCAGATGGCTTCATAAACATAGTTTCCATTTCTTTGTAGAAATCCATGAACGTGGGAGTTCTCTGCAGTTCGTTCTTGGCCCTGGACATCTCTGAGCCAAACAAAGTATGGAGAGTCCTGATGTTACAAACATGTTTCCACAGTGGATAATGTGGCATTCGAAGGGGTGCTGCTCTCTGACTCAACATTAATGTTTGGATAAAGGGCTAAGAAATGCACTGCAAAAGTTAGAGGTGAGGTGACTGACCTCTGGACCCATCCATGATTCCTTGGATGTAAAAGAAGAGAGATCGGAGGCCCATCTGCATTAGCAGCTCGTAGCCATGGTACAGGCTGATGCAAAGGGCAAAGTCGCCCTCCAGCATTCCCTGTTGTGGACCCTGCTGAGTCAAAGAGGCTATGTGATTTCATGAGACCAATGCGAGACCAGAGAGACAGTGGCGGAAAATAAATATAATATTTTAATATTTGGCCATTTAGTGGGGAAAAAATAATATGAAAAATAAAACTGTACATAACTTCTCCAGCTGCAGTAATACATTTTTTTTAAAATAAAAATTCATGGGTATAGAAAATATTCTCCTAACAAAGTGAATAATGGATTTCTGTCTCCACTGAAACAAAGACTATCATCCAGCACACCTCAGCCCCGGCTCTCCACCTCTCTCAACAGTAAAACCACCTTTTAGAAGTTACATTCTTAGTTTAAATAACCGTAAGCAACTGGAAGTATATATGTTCTTGTAAATGTTTAACTCAATGTATATTCTTGTAAATGAAGATTAGCTACTTGATTATTAAATAATATTCAGAACAACCAATGCATTCACAGTTAAATCATTGAATAGCTAACTACATGTTCTGAGTTTCAAGGCACCACATTTACTTAAAATGGGTCTTAGTAGATGTAAAAACCTGTGTATCATATCATGTAAAATTACATATTACAGCAGACAGTAAATACCACAATGGGACAAAGTCATTACATGCCTTGAGATATGGTGGTGGATTCTTTCGGAACTGATCCCTGGCAAGAATGAGCTGGTATTTGGTAAGAGTCCGCAGATCCTTGTGGCCCATCACTCGGTTCTGGACCAGACGAGACATGAATTTCTCCAGCACCTGGCACAAATGGAGGCAAACACATATGTAGGTCATCGGTTGTAGGCCGCTTCCTGTTCTTTGGGGGGGGCATTATGCGTAATACTGACTAGTTGCATCCTAGTGACCCAGAGCTGGAAGGTACATCCAGGAACATACAGATGTTTGTTTTACTGATAAACAGCCTCACACACAGACTGAATGAAAGTCTGACTTCTTAACACTAAATTGCATTGAAATGTTTCTCATCTCCCCTGTCCTTGTTTTCTTATAATGGGAAAACAGATTGTCGCTCGGAAAAAATGCT
Organism: Tylochromis polylepis; assembly: GCA_015107715.1. Taxonomy (NCBI): domain Eukaryota; kingdom Metazoa; phylum Chordata; class Actinopteri; order Cichliformes; family Cichlidae; genus Tylochromis; species Tylochromis polylepis. The sequence goes on from VVHJ01019904.1 coordinate 47,551, forward strand.
TCAATTTTACCAACATCTATTCATCCTCATGACCACAGATAATGGGAGGCTAGGTCATTACATTTTCAATTTCAGCTGGGTGGAAAAGCAACTCTGCAAAGTGAATGGAACAAAATTACCCTGAAAAAAAAAAACTAGGTTACCCAGTGGAGTCAACTAGTGTCTAAAAATGAAATGATATAACACATGGCAAGCAGTTTTTCTTGTTTTGAAGGCATTCAAGCATCTAAATTAACAAAGTAAGGTAAGGTAAATTAATTAAGGTAAAACATGTTATTAACAACCAGTTCAAATTTCCTATAACTACCCTGATATATGCTAGTTTCATAACATCTTTTAGAGCACGGCGCATAGTTTAACAACACAAATCAAACAGCAGATGGCAAACGTTCAGAATCCAGGAATAGATAACGAACCAGAAATGAAGATTTCCTCTTCATGAGTGAACTGAGCTGAGGCCTTGCCCCATTTCTCCTTAACGACAACCTGTTTCTCTGAGATTAATGTGCATCACAGAGCTTATGAAGACAAAAGCAAAGGGTTAAATAACAACCTCTACTGCCACTGACCTTTCAGAAAACATCAAGAGCTATATCAGCTGGCCTAAGCATTATTTTATGCTTATTTCCTTAACATGCCATCTTAGCATCACATACCCCATCTTAATGTAATTAACCCAAGACAGCAAACTGATTGAATGCTAACCAGTTAGTGCCTGTAATATCTGCTAGATGACACAATGTTAATATCTAATACATGTGCTATAAACATTAAGATGCAGCTTTTGAGTGTTTGAAGTCTGTTCTTCTTCACTATCTTTACATTGACAAAGTTGTGTCTGCACATTATTACTGTAGCTACTGTGTGTCCCTTAATCTTTAGTCCTTAATCATGTTCATCTGTTACTTACTTACAAGAAAATTACTTATTTTTTTACATGCCAGGAGAAAGAACCACTAGCTGCAACCAGCTTGTTGGCTGACAGGTTGAGCTCAGTGTGGAAATGTGTACACAGTGGTCAGGTCCAGATTATGAGATTACTCAGAACCAGATTAGTGAGGTCACTGTTTTAGGCGCCTGGAATGTGAAGTGAAATAACAGAATGTGCTGAAAGAAAACTCTCTACTCTGAAAGTAATATATCGGATTATTTATACCTCCTCTTGTGTAGAAATCAATGCAGACCCTGTCCTCAGTTTATAATTAGTGTCAGCACTAGTTTGTTTCCAAAGACAACCACTGATTTACTTTGCTGAAAGAATTATTTTGGAGGTAAAGGTTAAGGTGTTGATTTGAATTTTCTGATTTAAGTTTGGAAACTGAGAATGCAAACTTAAAATATGTTTTCGTATGTACATTTGGTCAGCACAAGGCAAGCGCTATCCTTTGATTTATCCAGTGCTAGCAAAAAAGAGCTTTGACCAAATAACAGTAATGTAGTTGACAGTCTCAATGAGCATGCTCTGTGGGTTCCAGCAGCTGACTGGTTGAGGGATATGGAGCTAAGTGACGTGAGGAATCGGTCAAAAAGTCTGTCTGTAAGCAGCTATTAATAACATAACCTACACAAAACTGAACTCTCACTTTGCCATGTAAACAACGAGGTCTTTGTGGTGTGTTTGTGTGTCTTCGTGTCAAGAGTTCTGTGTCTGTATGAGTATTTTTGTGTGCATAGTAAAGCTGCCTTAGTATCACTGACACTTTTGAGTAAGTCTTAAGAGAAAAGAACCAGCTGCTAAATGAAGAGTACACGCTCCAGTATGGTTAACCATGTGACAGCTGATGAGATGACTGCTGCTACAAGGCGGCTGTTGTGAATCCATATCTGTCTGGTATGGCTTATAATGAAGAGATTTAAGGGAAAAGACAAAACTAGTGATTGTATAGGTAGAAAGGCACAGCCATGGAGGGGCCACGGGTCCCCCCCCCACTCCCTCCTACAGCATTATAGGTGTGTCTTTCAGTGTATTTACACAGACCCTCCCACACCAACTATAGTAGATTATATAATATCCTTTCTACGTGCCTGTTGAAGGGTGCAGCATGGTGGCTGGCTGTTGCAGTGACACAGATCAGAGGAAATCCTGCCTAGTCAGTCCCCTAGTGCACAAGTTCGAGTGTACTTATAATTCACTGCCTGGGAATATACATTTTTTTCTACACTGAAAGACTACAGATTAAAAATAATTATTTAAAAGATCTAGCAAAGAAAAGAACTGATTATTATTTAAAAGATATTTTTTATCACTCTTTTATAGGTTTTATAGCTTGCTCTAAATAAAGATGTAAATGCAGGCAGAAAAAGTGTGTTCTTAAGGTCAAGGACGTCATTAACTTTTTTTTCTCATCAAATGTTGCTTGATCAGTAGAGTAATGGAGACATAGATTTTAAACAAAAAAAAAGTATATGTACATAAAACATAACCAAAATATAACCAAAGAGAATAAGTGTAATTTAAAAGGAATAAAATACATTTTATAAAAAAATAAAAAGAACCACAGTATACTAGAAATGCACCTTCTCTTCCTAAAAGGTCAGTTAAAATGTCAGCTTCTCAAATGAAAGAATTCCCTGCTTTGCTCTGTTGTAATACAGTTACTGTAATTGAAATTCTTGGCGTCATGGTCAGTCACAATCGAGCTACATGCTGTCACCATGTGCTTAGTTGACTTCAGATAAATTATAGAACGAACTATGCAATTAAGCAGGAATACAATTTTAGAATTAACTGAAAACGGAAAAAAAATGCTTGCAGTTTATTTGACAAGCAAATAACAAATACATAGCCTAATTACATAGCTATGTCACATAGACTCCAAGGTTAATTACAAAGTAAATAATAGCTACAAACGGACTTGAAAATTACTATAAAACGCTGTTCAAGGGTCAAAATGCATTTTTTTTTTTAATGCTGCCATTAGCTAAACCTTTCTAGGTGAACTGCTGGATGAGATATGTACGGGTAGGGGGTCTTGGTGGGTGTGAGGAGAGGAGGTGGGGGTTGTGGGAGCCCACATGATCACGTGGTTTTACGGCCCGCCCTCATCTCTATAAACATAGCGCTGACCTCCGGCGATGACAAGGGAAGCGTCACGCTGCTCCGCATGAGCGGAGGAGACGTTTACTTTTTGTTTTCAGCGGCTCTAAAAGTGCTTCTGGTGATAGAGAATGCGTCGTTTAAGTTGTATATAAGTCAGGTATGCAAACATGGCTATGTGCGTCGGGCGAAGCTTGGTTTTTCGACCATAAAGTAAAGGTTGTCCAAATCTGGACAAGCAAAAACACCGCGGTACGTAGAAGGAAGAAGACTAGCGCTTGAGCAAATCGTCGTTTCGATTTTTAAGCATTTATTCTTTTGCCCATTAAATTGAGACAGTTTTCTCATTAGGTTCTAAACAATTTTACAAAGAAAAAAATGGACCGAGGTGGCTGCCAGATGAGTGGCGGCGGTCCTAGTAGTGGCGACGGCAGCGGCCCCGACCGACACGGGATGATCACACTGGAGGACCTGGAGTCTTTCTCGGAGGACCAGCTCTCAGACTCTGGCAACGGGAGCCTCGAAGAAGAAGGCGAGACCATGGAGGAAGATGAAAATCCAGACCGACTGCTACATTACTGGCAGGAGGTAGCGAGGGGACACCAAGTGGAAGTTTCTCAAGGTAAAAAATAATAATAATAATAAAAAAAATAGAGAAATGATGTTGGAGGGAAGTGTTAAAAACAAACAGTGACATGCCAACGTAGCTGACATACACCTTGGCTTTTAGGCTTCTAGTTTTTGTGGCCTAGTCTCCTTCTTCGGTTTATAAACTTTAATGTGAAGGCTAGAAAGAGTGGGGGGGGGGGGGGGGAGAAAAAAAAAAAAAAAAAAAGATTTTTTACTT
>VVHJ01019904.1:64152-74350 GCA_015107715.1 Tylochromis polylepis
TACCTGTCAGCTCAGCCATGTGTGCTTGTGGGATCCCCATCACTTTATAACAGGCCTCAATCTGCTGGGCCACTAGAGGCTTGGTGGGAGCCATGAAAACAATCTTGCCTGATGGATACCAGCGATAGAAGTTGTACATAACTACAGAAGCTATAAAGGTCTTTCCCAGACCAGTGGGAAGACACACCAGGGTGTTCTGAAAGAGGGCAGCCTCTGATATCTTCAGCTGGTACTCCCTGATAGGATAGTTGGTCGGGTAGATCCATACCTTAGCTGAGGAGCTGTCAAAGCCAGGGAAGTCGGGGTATGTCTGCCCACCTGACGGGGTTAGAGAGAGCGTGGGCTCTTCTGCTCTGGCAGGGTTGTCATGCTGAAAAAATTTACCATTATCAAGCTGTAGGCTCCTCTCAGCTTCATATACGGCGACCACCATCAGATCATCGTCTTCATCTTCATCTTCATAGGCAGGCATGAGGTCCTCTGTCCCCACTGGGTTCGCTAATGTATATGCTGAATCCTGACCATTTTCAGGCCAGAGGGGATGAGAAGGAAGCTGTGCTGTAGCTACCTGGGGACTGTTGCCTGGAGTTGTTCTGGAGCGCCCAGCAGCTTTTTTGCCATCTTTTATCGGGTTAACAGCTTTGTTTTGGGAGACGGAGGCACCCCAAGTCTGAAATAATGTCTTCTGGTTTGAACCGCCACTCATTTTCGTTACCGGTGGCGAAAAACTTTAAGGGAAAAACACCATGTGACGAGCAGCAACATTGCAAGAAAATTGTCTTGAACTCAAACACACGGTCACTTCCGCCGACGTTTTCCAAAATAAATCACTTCACATTGAGAAAAATAGTTTTACACAACTATTTATGGTTCATATATTTGTATACTGTACAAAAATGACACTATCACTAAACTATGACGATATATGAAAAGCTAATCTGAAAATATGTGCAAATGTTGTTATATCTTACAAGGGCACCCTTTTATTTTTTAGATTTGGCACAGGAAGTAAATAAAAGCTTTGAGTTAAGCTCCCGCTCTCCGTAGCGCCGTAGTCATGTTACCATAGCAATGGACAGAAGCAAATGGGAGAAAACAATCGTAAATTTACAGGTAATTAATCAGCTGTCAATACATGTTTATACGCAGAGTAATTTTTCAACAGTGTGTCTTTTTTGTGCAACGTTGGACTTCCTAACCACTCTTGCTTACTCAGGAAAACAGGTGCTAACGTCTGCCATAGTTAGCATTCATATGATAATAAGGCTACAATTAGTACCTTCCTCACTCCAGGCATGTGCGCGTGGATACCTGGTGAGGAGAGAAGTCTGTAAAGCACGAGAAGATTTTGAAGACATCGTGAAGGAGATTGACGGGCGCCTGACCCATTTAAAGTGGACGGACACGCTCATTTCTATTCCCCAGTTCATAGACACGGTAAGTGGCAGTTAAACGAATAAGAGTGATGTTTAATAACTCACATACAAAATGTCCTCATGCATTTGCTTTTTGCTTTATCAGGGCAGCCTACGTCCAGCACCCAGCAGCCCTGCCACTAAGCCTCCAGATCCAGAGATAGTTGTCAGCGCTAGTCCCCAGATCCCTGCACCCTCACCAGAGAATAGAGATCACTGTGCCCTGCTAGAGAAGACAGAAGCTGAGAGAGATGATTCACAGACCTGTTTACCCAGCAGCAACTCTATTAGAGGGGTGGGAGAGGGCCAAAGACAGAGCGGTGTGGTGGAGAGCACAGCGGGGTCATCATCTGTCTGGAGCAGTGTTGAGTTAGATATGAACTACGCTCATAAAGGTATAATAAAGCTGCACACAAAGTGGAGTTTCAAAGCCATGTTGTGTGCATGTGTAGAAGGTATTTTAAAAAAAATATTGCCTCTTGTTCAGTCTTCAAGAAATTTCCAGTCACAATTTTCAACATTCAAAGAAGACTCATTCACACAGTCCTTAATTTAGTTATAAGGGCTGGTAACTCCCAGAAGGAGAAACAAATCCCTTTGGGATTCCTTCTGCCAAATCAAACATGTGTAGTTACCTGCTGTGGTGACCCCTTATGAATAAAAGAGAAGCCTAAAGTAGCTTTTGCCTGTAAAAATAGAATCGTAGAAGCTTAAAAAGTAGATTGCAATCAGTGTTCACCTGCATAAATTAGACAGTTTGTCTTGCCTCAAATGTGTTAATCCAGAACTGAATTAGGTGAAACCTTTTGAGCCGTTTCGAATTCACCATCCCTCCGTCAGGTTCTCGGCAGTACTGCTTGACTCAGGAGGTGCCCCGTACCCCAGAGGCCCTGCGTCTCCATAGAAACACCCTGACCATGGAGCTGCTCTGGCTTCAGCAGGCCATTGACAGCAGGAAAAAGGTAAGGCAAAGAAAGAGAGAGATGTAGTGCTTCCCTACGTTTATTCAGCAGTTACAGTCTCCCGCTGTCATAAAATTGCTTCTGCTCCATAGTGGAATTTATTTACTGGTTCCCAAAATAAGTTCATCCAGCGGATCCGCAAAGCAGCCTTCGTTCTATAGAAAGAGCCTACATCCAACAATCAGATAACAAATGTTAATTTTGCAATAAGTGTCAACAGTGACTTATTACAGACAGTCAAAACCCCCCAGCTACAAACATGCACGCTGGATGGTTCGGCCCATTTTCTCCCATGTATTAAGCGTGTAAATCAGGTGGAAGCATGTTTAGCTGTCGGCACCCTTTACCCTCACACTGAGTGTTGATTTAATTCCTTTAATTTATCTTTAACACATTTCGTTGCTTCCATGAGGCGCCCTTCAGCACCAGAGTGTAAATTTGCCAAGATGTGGAGGAACACTTTTTATAGATGTGTTGTCATGCGCTGAGAATGCACTCATCCAAACACGCAAAAGAAAGTATTACTTTCAGTGACTGTTTTCTTTCTTCTTTCCTACAGTACTTGTCACTGAAGGATAGACTGAGCGTGTCCTGATGGCATCATTAGCATGAACTGCACTTAAAAATGTGGGAGTGATGCCTACATGTACACAGGAACCTGGAGCACTGGGTAGCTTTTTAAACTGCAATTATTGTGTTTGGCATAAGTTAATAAACCTGTATATTGTGTATTTTTATGTATATTAAAAAAAAAGAGTTTTCTGTGGTGTTGTCTACTGCTTTGGTTTCACTTGGAGCATTAACTGCAAGTTTTAGATGATTTACAGTTGTGCATGGAGAAGTTTTGTTCACCAAAGATCAGGTGAGTGTACTTCCCAGGAGCTCATGTTTCTGAGCTATCACTATCACGCATCTCATTAGGAAATTATCCGTCATATGTTCACGACAGTCTGCTATTAAACATCTGTTATCCCCTGGTATTTACATCCTTATAGAGAACCCACAGAAAGAAAAATATTTAGACGTTGAAGCTGAACTTTTCCTCATTACGCCCTTGAAAGGTCTTTTGTTGTGCTTGCATATTTTACAAAAAAGAGGCTCACCTGGCCATTGCACTTGCTCTCACTTCTATGCTTGATGTATTTGGCCTTTTTTTTTTCTCTTTTTTTTTTTTTTAACCTGCCAACTGGGTGTAGAGGTTATCTTATTGATTCAGCTTACAGTGCAGGAGACCCACCCGTTCTTCCCTCCTCTTGCCTGTCTCTTTTGTTGTGGTTTCTGCCAATGGTTTGGCCCACAAAGCCAGTCATTGCTGGCCATGCTGCTATGGCAACCAGGAAATACTCACTGCCATCATTGGAGTAGTGTCCGTGTGAGAGTGTTTGAATGTGAAGGGGACAGAGAGGAGCAGAATGTGGTGAGGGGTAGTCCAGACAGACCACCACCACAACAACAGCAGGGACTGATCTTCACCTTTGGCTTTTCTGCAGTTTTCCTTTTTAATCCTTCACCGAGCATGTGAGTGACTGAGCATTGTTTGGCACTTTGGAGTGGTAGCTGGATCATTTGTGTTAATGTGTGACTTTTGGAATGCGTAAACCCAAAGAATGTGAGTGTATAATAAAAGGGACAGTAAATGCAATTATTAGGTTCAGTGAATGAGAATACACGGATGGAGAGAATTATGTGAAGTCTCTGTGTGTGTGTAAACTCAAAACCACCTTTTAAATATATGCACTCAGAGATGGCTGCCAGCACTGCAGCTGCATCTCTCCTGCCTCCAGTGAAGAGCGTGGTAGTGTATAGGAATGGAGACCCCTTCTACAGTGGACGCAGGTTTGTGGTCAACCAGCGACAGGTGGCCACCATGGAGGCCTTTCTGAATGAAGTGACCCAGAGCATTGGTGCCCCTCTTGCCGTCAGGACTCTGTACACCCCCAGGCAGGGCCACCGAGTCACAGACCTGCATGATCTACGGACAGGAGCCCAGTACGTTGCTGCTGGCTTTGAGAGATTCAAGAAACTGGAGTGAGTACAACAAAATGAAGTTATTTATACTTAGAGAAAAGTCCTTGTTTGTCCATGTTTGGAAAACAGATTAAGTATTGTGTTAGGCTCTTTGTTATATCTCTTGTCTTTATGCACAGTTACCTGAACGCGAGAACAAAAAAGCAATCTGCTACTCGTGAGGAAACCCAGGTAGGCTTTCATTTCATTCCTTTTAAGGAATCTGTCACTGATTAATCCTAGCCTAACCAGGAGGAATGCACCACCAGGCTACAGTCATATCGAACTGATCATTTGAACTTCTTCCAAGTCAAATAAAAAAACAAACAAATAGAGTGAAGGATTTTCTGTTTACCGAGGCAACCTTATTTGCCTTTAAAAGTGACAACCTATTCTTATGCAAGCATTAACCGTGCATGTCCCCTTTTAGCTTCCTATTGAAGTCACAGGCTGTTAGGTAGATTAGCTGATATAATGGGCTAATGACTGCATTGTCCATCAAACAGCTTCATTAATTACAGCAGGATATTGCAACGTCACATGATTTCATCACAAAAATGATCCTTTCTCTTTGGGTGAAATCAACCTTTTCTGTAAAATGAAAGGCAGACAGGGCACAGTGATGAGGATGCTAGAATTAGGTATAATGAAGCTCCCTTAGCATTCACACTAAACTGATTTCAAAGCCACACACACTTAAGAGCCACTTACAACAAGTACTTGTTTTATATTCTGACCAGCTAGCAGGACTGACCTCTTAGTGTTTCAGATGCAGAGTGATCTATTAGTCTTACTTTTATGAACAAAAAACATACGCGAGTAGAGAGTAAGCGTGTGTGGATAAGTGTTTTTTTGGGTGGAGCCTTTGGCTTTAAAGTCTTATATGCCTGTATTGTGGTTGCTGTGGAGATACACAAGAAGTGGACCTGTATGTTGAGTGTTTGTGTTTGAAGTTTTATGCTTCCACACAGTGTAATCAGGGCTGTGTACATGTTCAGGCAGGCCTAATACTCAAATTCTAAGCCCTCCTTCTGGACTCAGACACATTGTTAATAATTAAACGTCTGCCACTTTAAGAAGGAAAAAAAAAACAATGATGGGGAGATTATCAGAGCCCACTGATTTTGCTCAGCTAGAGGCAGACATGGATATTGGCTCCAGATTTCATTACTATGAGACGACATGGGTGAGGGCCCTCAGATAAGACACGGCGTGTCTAAATGTACCATCTGAGGAGTCTTGGAGTGACGTCGGTTTCCATGGCTGCAGCACTTGAGCTGACATGAGCTGAATGGTTAGCCAGTGATTACACTTTTGGGACAATGATTTTCTTGGCGATACTCATGCAGTGCAATTTATGTACAGGACAGGAATGATGTAAATCTGTTGAGGGAATTTTGAAATTTGATGAAAAATTGACAGCATTTGATGTTCTGCAGTGGCAAGCATCTGATTTTCTGTTGGTCCCCTCTAGGTCAAAGCAATCCAGAGGCCGAATGTGTCAGCTAAATGGAGGAAGTATATACCTGTGCCTTGCATTATACAGTGAGTTGGACAAACTGCTTATCGGAGGGATATGTAGATAGTATCAGAAATTTATTTATTTTTTAAATTCAGTTTGCTGGCAGTACCACTGCATCTCAGCAACTACTGGATGAGAGGAAATTTTGTCCTTAAGATCTCCAGAGAATAAACTACTACTACTACTGGCTTCCCCTGATGTTTCTTTTAGCAACACTTTTGGGGAGTTTGAAGAAATCAACAACAGCCTAATCTTTGCCCTGAAACTTTGTGCAGATATCCACATTTTTCAGACTTATACCGGAATCAATTTCACATTAAAATAATGCTACTGTAGGGAGATTTAAAGTATCGTTGCTGTGGCTGATTAAACTATCATTCATTGTTCCTTACTCGCTAATTAATTGTTTCTAATCTTTCATTTAAGGAAACCACTGGGGAACCATCTTTTCACAACCAGCTTAGACCAGTAGTAACAATTACCAGTTCTTAACTCTTTCATCACATATCTGCATACAAGAATTAAGATGTTTCTTGTTTTGTTCAGCGTTTTTCGAAATGGAGACCTCCTGTGTCCACCATTCCGATTCATCATTCCTCGGAGCATGCAGCAGGACCTGGATCAGATCTTGAGTCTAATCACAGAGAAGGTCAGCCTAAGGACTGGTGCAGTGCGCAGGTCAGTGACACCATCACACAGAAGGTCAAGAACACTCCCAACAGCTCTGTGAAATACAAACAGAAAGATCTAGTAAAGTAAATATCGAACCCATGTACGGCTTTTAGGTTGTGTTCCCTAGAAGGAGTGGCCGTGTCCTCAGCTGGGGAGCTCGAGACTGGCCGCTGCTACGTTGCCGTGGGAACTGAGAGATTCAAGAAACTCCCATATGTGGAGCTATTGGTCTCGAAAACTACAGAGAGGTATTATCATGAAAGTTCCTCTGTAAAAAAATAAACCAACAAAATAACCTGTGCTTGTGTCAATCTGTGCTAACACATGAGTAATAATCAGATGCCTGGAAACAAGAACAAAACAATATCCCACACATTCCCCTCTCCCATTTTTTAATAACTATGTTTCCTCATTTTGTAGATATTACCCTGGGAAGAGAAGGATGCTAAGGAGAGCTGAGGTAATCATCCTCCTCTCTCTCTCTCTGCACTGAGTTACTCGCTTGTATGTCTTAAAATACAGTTTTAGGATCGTTATTTTCCAGCCTACGTGTCAGGTCTGATTGGCAGCTGTCAGAAGAAAACACTAACAGGCTGTGAACATCGTCTCTGTTTTTTCCATTAGAACAGGAAAGCAGGAAGCGGGCCTGAAGACCAGTGCAGTGACTCAGCTCTCCTCGACTCCCCAGATGTAAAACAAACAAACAAGTCTCCACTGACTTGTATTCACACTACATGACGCTATATTGGGAGTATTTGTATAATTTGGTGTGTGTTATGTAACATATTGAATGTGACCTATGAATTTCAGTCAGACGGTCGGAGGGTGAAATCGACAGGAGATGAAGCTGCAGCCCCACAAGCCTCTCAGCAAAGGAGCAGGAGAGAGGGAGCAGATGAGACATCTGTGTTTTTTGCTAGGCCGGTCAAGATCCAGAAGAACCGAATGCAAACGAGACCACCGCTCAGCAATGGATCTGGTGAGGATTTCATGAAATTGAATCAGTCTTAGCGAGCATCTCCACTTTTTGGTGGTAAATAACTTTTGATATCTACCCATGACAGGCCAGCCCAGTGTATTTAAAAGGGCAGCACAGAAAAGGAGAGAAGAGGTACGAGGGGCAGAGGAGGTGCAGGAGGATGAAAATACAGCTACAGAGCTTCCTGTTGATCAGGTTAGCTTCAGGCACCTCTGCGTCATTTCAGACTCATAACCGAATAGAAGATAATTAAATGCTAAAATATGACTGAGGTGGGCGCGTTTGTCTGCCTTTAATATTACAGAAGTGAGATTAAATCTAAATTTTAATCATATTTTCTTGCCAAAGAGAGCTGCAGAAATAGTGGCGGAGGAGGAATTAACCAACCCAGATGATCCTCTGCAGAACAAACAGATGGTAGGCATTTTTTATGCCATAGCTAACATGTTTTGTTAGATATAAGAAATAACACTCATCCCTCACTCCTGTATGAGCAAAACCAAAAATACCACTGAATAATAGTTCTCCTACATGCATGTGGAGTAATTATTAACTCACTGTCACAAGCACAGTACATGCATGCTGTACATTTTGAACAAAAGCATTTAAAAAAAAAAAAACCCAACTATTTATTTCTCTCAAGAGACAGGCACAAATTATCAAGAGTGAGCAGCACGGCGACGAGGAGCACCCACACAAGTACAATGAAAAGCAGGTACGGTTCGTGTGGGTGGGTTGTTTACATTTAATCGTAATTCACATGTTCACATTAAAAGGTTTAACCATTTTTATTCTTGTTCTGTTAAAAGGCATTACTATCTGAAGTTGAGCAGGAGTCCAAAGCTGAAATACTGGTACACACACGCATAAGCAGATAATTAATTAATTGAACAAATACAGAACTTCAGCACGTGGAGGCAAAATCTTTGTGACTTTCATTTCAAAAGGAGCTGAAGCGCACGTCTTCGACGTCGAGGCCTTCATCGTCTAACACTCACGGAGAGCACAGAAAAGAAAAGGCAAGTTTACCAACCTCACACCCTACAACACCATCACTTTCTACTGGCATCAATATAACCAAGGCAGTAAACTGGTCTTGCTGAGAGCTTTTGCCTTTACACTGATTTAGTGTTGTTGCTGTGACAGGAGATCCCACAGGACATGCCGTTGGTTACAACAGAACAAAACCACCATCATCAGGAGGAGGTCACAGCGTCACAGTTTCACGTCGCATGAACATTTGATTAAATTAGTAGTACTTTAACTGTGGTAATGAGCCAAATAACAACATTAATGTATGTTGTTTTATTGTAAAAAATGTAAGCGTAAGAAGTGCAAGCAGAACAAACGCTACAGGAGATGGATACACTATCAGAAGCTCTATAAGCTTCAGCTCAAACTGATGGAAGTTTACTGTATCGTACACCTGTTTATGAGATTCTGTCCATTCTGTTTTACAGGCAAGATGCTTACGCTGATACTGTGTAGATGTTTAATGCTGCAATATATTCACTAAATGCACAGAAAAAAAGGATATATTAGGGCAATCTTAGACCTATTACTGATATGAATAAATGAATGGTGGGGAACAGTAGTGTTACCAAGAATTTATTGATTAAATATCAGCAACAACACAGGAACAGAGCACAATATTAACAGTCATCGGTACAGTGTCTTGTATAAGGTAAATGTGACAATAAACATATATATTACTATACATGTGACCAATTTCTGAATTCTTTGCACAGTTAAGGTAGTCACCACAAAATGTCCCTATTAAACCAGAAGGTGACATCTACCCCTGGCTTATTTATATGTGGTCTCTATAGCATGTATGTAGATGCCAGTCACATGGCAGGGGCAGCGGAGCATTTAAAAGTAAAAGTTAACAACCACCGCTTTCTACGAGAGCGTCATAAATCGAGTCAAGCTCTGGGGTGAACTCTCCATGAACCCGCTTCCCCCTCAACATGGTGTGAGAGTTTTCTGGACAGGCCTTTTGAAGCTTGAGTTAGTTTAGACAGTTCTCCCATCAGCACTGCCGCTCTCAGAAGCTGCTCTCTGAATCTAAATCGTCCTCTTCAGTCCTGCTCCAGCTCTCCTTCGGCCTTCTTTCCTTTTATGGCGAAGGATTTATTTGAAGGCGCAGACGAATTGGCTTTAATCATGATCTCCTTCAGTACACGGGTTGGGTCATATTCTGATTCCCAGCATCTCTGTCAGTATCATCAATGGAGCTTATAATACATAGAGTGATGCCAGCCATGGTGAGGAACATTCCTACGACTGCCTCTGCAGACAGATGTGTGGGGAAGGATATCAAAATAATTAAAGTAAAAAAAAATGCAAATCTTAAAGTTCAGAAGACCACCAGTACAGTATTTACAAGTACAGGAGGAACTGTATCGCTAGTATAATTTACAAGGCAAAAATGACTTGTCTTGCTCATGTATTTATTAATTAGCTACAGTCACAGTACAAAGAAATGTCACCCTCTTTCAGTTCAGTTAGCATGTCTTAGCACAACTGCAGATGAACAAGAACGTATTAAACTGTGTCATTATTAATTAAACAAAAACTAAACCAAAATACAGACGAAGTGTGTAAAAAAAAAAAAAAAAAAAAAAAAAAAAAAACCCCA
>VVHJ01019908.1:4907-20361 GCA_015107715.1 Tylochromis polylepis
GAAACCCGGCCCCCCCCCCCCCCCCATTGATATTTGAATGTTTTTGCTATAACTTCTTTGGCTGTTTCTGAATCCATACTATTAAATATGCATGATGGATAAAAAGCGCTCAGGATTGCTCATAACTAATGATAGTACTTTCGTAAAGGGATGGTCAGAAATATGTTGAATAAAAGTGATTTTATACTTTTCCCACACATAGTTCCCAGCAGGAGCAGCTCCAAGGCGATACAGACTGAAGGCAGGATGCCAAGTCTGGATTTCCCCACGCCTCCCCCTGCTATCACAGATGCCAGCGAGTACAGGGAACATCCACCTGATGAATATTTATCACTTAAGGTGTCATGTCTACTCTTTCCTTGTACTTACTTTGTCCACATCTTCTACCACTAATTGTTATCATTCCATCACTTTTCAAATTTCTGCTATCAGGAGCTCAACAGAGAGGTCAATCAAGCAGAAGCAGAAGACAGGGGACCAAACTGGGAACAAAAGAGGAGAGAAAGAGACAAGGAGAAGGAGGTGGTGAAAGAAGAGAAGGAGGCCAAACAGCACCTTGATCAGGAACTGAATGCGCTTGAAGTGAAGGCAAATCTATTAAGAAATGGTAAGCCAAAGATTAGTGAAGAGTAGTTATAGAGTATATACATCACTTATAAAAAGCATGTCAAAGCAGCATTGCTTGTACTTTAATCTGAGGCACACTATGCCAACAGGCTCAGAGAAAGAAAAGGATGAAGAGGACCAAAAGAGGATGAGTTCCCTGTTCAACCAGAATGGGGATGATAACTACAAGAAGCGCGGTCATGTCCAGGGAGAGGTGGAGAGATGGAATCAGGAGGCGCTGGCCAGTCAGCAAGCATCAGAAGAAACACGGCGCAAAAAAGAGCAGCTGCTGGCAAAGATGCGCGAAATAGACAATCAGAACCAGGGGACTCAGGATTCCTTGTTTGCCTCAAGTCCTTCTGAGTCCAATAAGGGTCTCGGTGAACATTCTTCTCCACACCCTCCTGAGCAAAGGAACCATAACTCTTCAATTTTCAGCCTAACTGAATCGGTGGAGCCGGATGGTTTGCGTGCTGGGAGCAGAGAAGGTGGAAGGAGGAGACTGGGCATAGAGGGTGGAGCGGTTACAGCAGGGATAGGGAGGAGAGCGCTCCGGTCTCAAATCTCCAGCGACGACTTGGCATTCGGAGGTTACGCACCTTCGTTTGTACATTCAACTTCCCGTGGTTCCTCTGGCTTCCCTCCACCTCCACCCAAAGAGGACAAGGAATCTCCGTTAGAAACAAAAGGGGTATTTAATATCAGTGTGGCTGAGTTGGAGAAGGAGACAGAAAAAGCTCAGGGAAAGGACAGGAAGTCAAGCCTCATGCAGCAGCTGTTTGGTCCCCAAGCCACGGCTGTTGGTGATGGCACAAGTACCTCCAATAAACTGGAGCTCCTTAATAGTCCTCCAACGACCAATGGAGTTCGTTCAAGAAGGGATGGACTGCTCAGCTTCAACTCAGGGTCTCCCATTCCTCCAGCAGCCTCCTTTAACACCCTGCATGTTGCAGATAGCAGACCTGCCATCCGTGCTATCACCTCCTTTGAAGACGACATTGAGGAACTAACATTATGAAATAAATTTAGATTGGAAGTAGTCCAGGTATTTGATGGCAAACCATCAAATCTGAGAGGTTATTTCTGAAACATAAGAAGACTGACAACCAGCCATGAAAAATATGAGATCATCAAAAGAAGAAGAAAATTGCAGAAACTGATTGTTTCATCCATCAATCCTTTTCCTTAACTGCCTCTCTGTCCAATTGGATCAGCCCCCCGAAACATCCCTAAGGTGGACAAGCAGTTAAGAAAAAGGATCAATGGGTTAAAGTTTCAACACACGTGGAATTTGTATGTTTGTCACATTGTTTTTCTTAAGCTGGTTTTAAAGGAACGTCTAACTCTCATGACAGTGACTGTCATTTGTAGCACTTGTGAAATTTAAAGAGTAGCTTTTTTGGCAGACTACAACTGAAACTCTTACTCCATTTACATATTGTAGTGCTTTGCCAGGTGTTGTATAGTTTTTGATTTTTTTAAAAAAAAATTTTTGTCTTTGTCAGATAGTTTGTGATCATAGATTTTCTGATAATCTGAAAGAGCTGCAGTAGGGAGGAAAAAAATATCAATGCATGATACATAATAGCACCCTTCCTATAGTTCCCACTTCTCTGTTCAAAACACCTCCTACCAGATGGCTTCACACTGGATTTAAACTATACTATATCAGGTGAACGTCCTCTGCTCAGTGCATTGTATCACCACTTTCTACACAGATTTGATTTAGTTTTATATAACCCACCAGAGCTGTCATTGGCCAGTTTTTTCAGTCATCGACTAGATTTATTTTTAAACGATACCAGTGGAGAGTCAGGAGTCTCTCCCTTTCAGATCACTTGAATGTCATAATGGATGTGTTGTCCAGTGGTGCCAAAAACATGTTTCCCACTTTAATTCTTTTGCAGGTATTTTGACTTAAAAATGTACCCCTAAATGACAAGACAATCACACCATGTGTAGATCATCTGTACAACGTCTGACTGTTACTGTACGATAAACGGGTTATCAACTTTATATGCAGTCCTACGTACATGTAAGTCACTGGTCTTCTTTTGCTTTTGGCCAGCCCATTTAGGGGTTCCCACAGCAAATCACCAGCCTCCATCTCACCCCAGATCCCTCCTCTGTCACGCCAACCCTCTGCATTTCCTCCTTCACTACATCCTTGAATCTTCCCTGTGGTCATCCTTTTTTCCTCCTGCCTGGCAGCTCCATATTTAACATCCTTTGTCTCCAAACTGCTCAACCTGACCTGTCCCTCTGATGTACTCCCTTCTAATCTTGTCCATCCTGGTCACTCCCAATAAAAATCTTAGCATCTTCAGCTCTGCTACCTCCAACTCGGCTTCCTGTCTTCTTGTCAGCGCCATCTTCTTCAAGCCAAACATCACAGTAGTTCTCACTACCATCTTTGGTTTATTGGTTTTTGTTTGTTTGTTTGTTTTTAGATTAGGTTCACTAATCTACAAGATTGTGTAAATAGTGTTCTGTATTAAACCCACCAATACCAGCTTAGCCCATCCCCTGCAACATTAAATGTAACATCAGCCTAATGTTGCCAGATCCTTCTCTCTGCTTTCTGCACTCTACGTCTTGTAATGGGAGCACTTTGCTTTCGAAAAGGCAATCAGCCCAATAACAAGCAATCTCATGGCTATATTGAAATGAAGACACAAAATGCTCTTATTTTAATATTCATTTGTTATTACACTTGAGCTACATCCAGACAGCACTTTTTAAACGTGATACAAAGCTGTCACCACCCTCAGTCTAAAGTTGATATCTATAATTTACTTGTGAAACTCTTTGTATTTATTCTGTGAAGCTTATTTAATACGAAACATGTAACCAGATACATTTTGTCATTATTATCTATTTGTAATGTTTAAAATTGTTTAATGAATTAAAGGTTTGTACAATAGTGACGTTGTCTCCTGGTCATCAGACTGTGGCGCACTTGCAGTAATATTCATCCAGCGGGAAGTCGGATTCCTTGGACGTCTCCGAGCAACCACAAACTGACGCAACCTTCCCGCCCCTCCTCCGGTAGCTCCCTGCTCAAAAATAAGTGCACCGCAGAGCAATAGCGGGGATCTTATCAGAGAGGCTGGCGGTGATGGTCTGCGCCGGTGTGGCTGCCAGGATTCAGTGTGGCAAGTTGGACCGCTGCTGGGAGGTTCCTGAAAGGTAAAAGAAGTCGTATCCTACGTACGTAGCCGAGTTTTCAGGTGATTCCCCCACCCCTCAGGGTATCACCTTGCAGCACGCTGCCAGGAAAGCAAGAATAGGCTGAAATGAATCACATGCAAAATAAAACATCGTGCAAGATGTTCCCGGGGATTTAGAAGAGGAAAAAAAAGGTGCTTCGCAAAATTTTATCTTTACAGATGGTGTTTGTTCCCCAGTGAGAGCAATAATAAGCACAATAGTTTCCTTTATGCTGCGAGAACAATCAGTGTGTTATTTTCTCATAAATAAAAAAAATTAATGATTTTTTAAAAAACACTTTATATGACATTTCTGCTTTCACCGTCGGAACTAAATAGCAGTTAAAATCATAATGTTCTCTTCATTTCACACAAATATGGAAAGATACAATTTCAAGTTGCACTACAATAACAAATACAAAATTAGAATCAAGAGTGTTTTTGTCACGTCCAGTGTGCGTTATAATCAAGTTAATCGCTTCTTTTCTGAATACAGTCAGAACAAAAGCTGCTTCGATGTCTAATTTTGGGTTTTTTGTATTTTCATAATTGTTTACTAATGCAAAGATTGGTTCACTTTAAACTGCAGACTGCTTTATTAGGCTTCTGTTGCCACAACACGGGGGGAAAAAATCAATAAGCTGCAGCAGTGTTTACACTACTAACACGAACCTGGAGATAATTTCTTTCGATTATGCTCAGTATCAACGATGAAACTGAAATCCCTGCAAATGACTCGGGGTCAGGTTATATTATAGACTGGAGGGCTATACGCTAAAGCTTTATTTAGTTACTCTGTGGTTGTGTTTCTTATGTAGACATGACCTCATGTTCCAGATAGGAGAGCCAGACTTCCTAAGCTGCTCAGCCAGACCAGGTTTTGGCATCTCATAGAAGTCCCAACACCACAAAATATATTTTATTAGTGTGGCAACTGGAGTTTAAAACCAGAGGAATGTATGGGTGATGTGTGCTGATTCACTTAGGACATTTGGATAGGGACAGATAGATTTCCCCCACCGCCACCCCTCTCCCTAACATCTAACATTTGACAGTGTTTTTATATGCACTGGCTGAATTTGATATTCAGGATGTAAAAATTGGCTTCCTAGAGAAGCAGAGTTCCTGCTGGCCTATTCAAAAAAGTGACTGGCTTCACCAGACCAGCCAGTAAAGAGGGGTATGGGTTTTTTTTAAAAAACTAAAAACTAAAAAAACAAAACCCTGTATTTCTTTTTAATTGTGATCACAGCTCGTTATGTGATACAGACACACCTTTCCACATCCTTTCTAAGTCTTCTGGATCAGCAGTCCCTATTCACAATCTAACCAGCTCCTCACTGTACACGCACGGTCCTTACAAAGTTAAAAATGCCTGCCTCCAGCTTTAATGCTCTCTGCACACAGTGCGGTCTACAGTGATGCACTGATTCCTGTAGATAACAAAGACACCATCCATTCCCAAGCTACTAAAAAGTCAGCTACTCGTCACAGTTACAAGTCTATTTTCCACTGCAAAGCAGCCAAGCCGGCTGTATCGTTAGATCCAGGGGGTAGGGACTTCACTGCTGCTATTATAGAATAACAACACACTAACCACTTATTGAGATCTTATGGACTCAGTAGATCTTATGGACTGCTTTTGCTATTGTTGCCCCTTTTACCAGTTGTTGCTGGTCTTGCATCTCAACTCAACAGGTCCTGGGAAGGTTTTTTTTTTCTTTTTTGTAAAAAAACGGCGCATCCATATTCAGTGTGGTTTCAGGCTTATTGAGACAATAAGCCTCGTGGACAGGAGGTCGGAAATTGCTGATTCATTTATAGCACCTCTGTTGCTATGGAAACAGTTTGTTTCTGTTAAATGAAAATCCAGGAGGTGTTTTACCCCCTTCTGTGTGCCGTCCCCTAATTTCTGATATTAGAGAGGCCACATGCTTCATCTAAATCAGTTTACAGAAATACAATGAAGGTCTTTCTAGAGTGTAATCTCATTGGGGGCCCAAACTGAGGTGCAGTTTTTTTCCTCTATGTTGGCACATTATGTTTGTCCTTTGTTATTGTCGGCAAATGTTTCATAACCTGCGTCTTTTTTCTTCTACAGATTTAGAGATATTCTGCATTTGAAACATCTGATTCCACTAAAGACTGAAGACTGGGTCTCCTGAAGAAAAGTGAATGCTGGACAGACAGAATGGAAGCCTGCTGTCATTTATAACGACGAAAGAGGCCAGACGGCTTTTTCTTTTGACAGGTTTTTTTGTGTTTAACAGGTTAATGATGAACTCGCACTCAGCTCCACAGATCGTGGTTAACAGGACAAATGTCCAGGAGGAGGCAGACCGTGGGGAAGGTGTAGACTTGCCTACAGATGACCATCTGATGACTTTGAAGGCCTTAACAGAGAAACTAAGACTAGAGACCAGGAGGCCCTCCTACCTGGAGTGGCAAGCCCGGCTCGAGGCAGATCGCTTCAGAGACTCAGAAACTGGGAAAGAACCAATCACAGTTGAGCCTAAAGGGAAAGTAGTTAGGCGCAAGGGGACTGCAGTGGGCCCAGATGTGAGTCAGCCCAAGTTGCCATCAGGCAGACTGAAGGGATTTGAAAACATTGATGAAGCGCTCACCTGGCTCAGAAGAGAACTGGTGAGGCACTGTCTAAAATCTCACCACCATCTAATCTTTATTTTGTTCTAATTTCTCAAAAATTTCAGTAATGTTTTGGGTTACAGTGTAATCAGGTTGCAGCATGTTTTTGTACTAACATTTCATAAAAAGAAATTAAGGAAATAAGGACCATGGGATTTAATTTTGGCTCCACGTGTTCAAAAGAGGAACACATGGGTCCTTTCTAAGTTCAGGCTGCTTATACTTACTACTTACATACTTTCAAACAAGAAATATGTGAATGAACTGCAGACTTGCAGTTTGAAGTCAAGGGGTTTAAGAAAAGTATTGCATTAATTGTTCAATTGTTTATACAGAGTTCTCTAATTTTACAGGGTCAAAATTATTTGGACGATACTTGGTTACTTAGTTGAAAATCCTTCACAGTCAATCATTGCCTGAAGTCTAGAACTCATGGATATCACCACATACTTTGTTTCCTCTCAATGAGGTGCTCTGTCAGCCCCTTATTGCACCCACCTTCAGTTGCTGCTTATTTGTGGCTCTTTCTGCATTCAGGCTTGTCTTCAGTAACATGAAAAGCATGGTCTATTAAGCTGAGATCAGGTGGTTGACTTGGCCATTGAAGAATCTAATTTTTTTGTCTTGAAAAACTAATGGGTTGCTTTTGCAGGTTGCCTTGGGTCATTATCTGGTTGCACTGTGAAGTGCTGTCTGATCAGTTTTGAAGCATTTGGCTGAATCTGAGCAGAGAGTGTAGCCCTGTACACTTCACAATGCATCCTGCTTCTTCTATCAGCAGTCACATTAGCAATAGCATGAGCATGTATGGACCATACACAAACCCATGAACCATGCCATAGCACTGCCTCCATTTATAGTCTACTGTAGTCTGCTTTACACCATTAACAAAGTCTAATCTGACCTTTTTGTTACACCGTGTTGCAAACCCTCTGTATTTCCATTTATGAAGGCGTCTCTTGATTATAGACCTCTACCATGGAAATAATTCTGCCATCACACAGCCCTGACTTGGCCTGACATCTCTTTGGATGTCATATTGCAATCAAAAGCTATAAAATGCAAATACAACACACTGAGTCAACTTCAGATATTGTGTCTGCTTCATCTGTCATTAAATACAGAAACAAGAATCACCTGACCATGAAGGTGCTTGGCATTTAGTTGTCAAATTTATTTAGATTTTTTTGTTTTTTGTTAAAACCATTGAATGAAAGCTTGCACTTCATTCCTATACAAAACAGAAAATACAGCATGCTTCCCCTTTATCCTCGTGGTTACATATAAAGTGGGAATAGTTCTTGTTCCCTTGTACCTACAGCTTTGTGTCGTCCTGTTGTTCTGCACTCGAAGTTCAAGTAGAAAAGTTCACGCTTCTTAGCTAATTATAGTTTAACAATGCACGCGATGTTTAATCACCAGGCAGAGGAATCCCATTCATTCTTATTGGTGAGTGAGATTGATTGTGACCCCAGGCGGCAGAATCTGGCGTTTGTCGTGAGCAATTTCTGCAACTGTAATCATTTTCACTGTGCTCAATTACTCTGCACATTCAGCCATAGCTCATAAGCTTGGACTGTATACACAAAGAGGCACTGATAAAAGGCAGACTCACAGTAAGTGGCTACAAACAAGAGAGATGATTGTCATCTTTGTGCAGACGTTTGGACACAAACAGTGGACCAAAGAAGAGCATCACGGTATCCCACCGTGAGTTTTCTTTTGACAAAAGAAGCACCTCTGGTCAAGCTCCACATGTTGACTATATGCAGTATGTTGCTGTGATTTGAGTCCTCCATAAATGAAAAGAATAATTAAGCTTAGAATAGGTTAGTTTTAGCTTTTGATCTTTTAGAAAATGCCACTTTGACGCGCCCATTGAGCTTAGTTTAAAATGAACAAATTCATCTTCCATCCCGACACCTTCGTCTTCTCTTTTGCAGACAGATATGCGCTTGCAGGATCAGCAGCTGGCGAGGCAGCTCATGCGGCTTCGGAGTGACATCAACAAGCTGAAGATCGAACAGACGTGCCATCTGCATCGCCGAATGCTCAACGACGCCACCTTCGGCCTCGAGGAACGCGATGAGCTGTCAGACCTGCTGTGCGAATGCCCGGTCACCCCGGGCCTCGGCCTCTCTGCCCCTCTGAGGCTTATCGGAGTCACCAAGATGAACATTAACTCTCGCCGATTCTCGCTCTGCTAGATGCTAATGACAGAAGAAAAAAAAATCTTGAACACAAACGAACCTTTTTATACTAACTTTGCTTGAGTGCAGCCGTCCAGCCGTAGTGATTAGATAATGATGAGATCTTTTCTGTTTTTAGAGATAAAACCACATCACACCTGTTTTTTACGCTCACTGTAATCAAAGAGAGAGATTTAGGAGATGAAGAAGAGTTTGAGTTTTAGTAAGTGTGGTGTTTTTGCCACTAAACTCAACCTTGGAGCAGATTTCATACTTTTAGCCTTCTGTGACTTGAAACAGAGTACATGCAGTTTTTGAATCAATGCAAAAGCAGCGTTTGGCGTGTTTCTGTTGTTTTTAAAACCATATTAGTACTGATTACCTTAAGTATTACCAGATACGTTCTTGAATTCATGATTTCTATCCACATGCCATACTTTATCATGCACATTGTGAATGTTTATATATATTTTCACTACTCTTTAGGACATTTTCAGTGACAGTCACAGTCAGCAATTTTGTTTCTACTTTGTAAGTTAACCCGAATGTGGGTTTTTTTGTAGTTGCTTGTTTTCAAAAAGATGCCTTAATATCATTCAGACTGTGCACTGTATGCTCATTTCTGTTTGTAGAATGTCATGGATAAAATGGTTTATTCGGTGTAATGATTGTCAAATTGTACTCGTTTCTGAGCTTTGTCTCTGGAGCTTTGCCTTTTGCTCTAATAGTAATCATGTGAGTCACCTTTGTCAGTCTGAAACAAAAACATGCTTTGTTTTCGTGGATGAACACTAAATTATAACTCATGTAGATCTCTGTGAGCGCCCATTGACATGATTATGTGGTTCTTGCTATGACCCCTTATGACAGTCACGATTATAATTGACCATAATTGAAGGCAACCTTTTCTTTACAAGACACTGGCTTCAGGTTTGCATCTATATTACAGTACTGTGCAGAAGTCTTGAGCCACCCCTCAGTTCTTTATATTTTGCTTCCAAGGAACCAGACTTTCTTTTAATAGTTGTTTGGGTCTGAAGATTTTTCAGAGTTTTTCTTTGGACATTGGACTTTGTCACTTATTTTTTGTCCAACTCCTTTTGCCTCGCCCACAAGGTGGTTCCCAAAGAGCTAAATTTGGCATGTCTCTTTATGGTGTGCAGTATGTTCTTAAACAATCAGGACACTGGACAAGTGAAGGACAAAAGAAGTCTTAGGTCTAAAAATTATCAACAGCCGATGAACAGTATCTGAAAGCCATGTCCTTAAGAAATAGCAAAAAAATGATAATCTAGCAAAGATCTGACACAAGACCTGAGAGATGAATCTGGCCCTTCAGCTTTTCCATCTACTGTCCACTGAAGCGTCATCAGAAATAGTCTCAGTGGAAGGGTGGCTGTCAAGAAGCTATTCTTAAGGAAGGGAAACATGAAGAAAAGGCAGATTTATGCCAAATTACACAAAAACCGGACTGAAAGCCAGTGGCAACAGGTCTTTTGGAATGATTAATCCAATTTTTTAAATTTGCGGTTGAGTTGGCTCGAGCAGTTGTTATCAATATGTTTGGAGGAGATCAGTAGAGAGGTACAACAGTGAGTATCTACAGGCATCTGTAAAACACAGTGGAGGCTCTTTCATGGTTTTGGGCTGCATTTCAGCCAGTGATACTGGAGGTCTTGTCAAAACGGATGGAATTATGAACACAGGAAAGTACCATCAGATTTTGATCTACTATGCATTACCCTCTGGAAAGTGTTTGATTGGCAACAGCTTCATTTGTCAGCATGACAATGATCCCAAACACACTGCAGATGCAGTAAAAGCATACCAGGATAGAAAAACACACAATGGATTACTATCCTTCATGCACTGGCCTCCCCAGAGCCCGGAGCTCAAGATTATTTAAGCAGTGTGGGATCATTTTGACAAAGAATGGAACAAATAGCAGCTAACATCCAAAGAAGAGCTTTGAATGTCCTTCATGAAGCCTGGAGAACTATTCCTGAAAACTACTTAAAGAAATGATAAGAAATGTTTGCGTAAGAGAGTTCAGTCTGTGTTGAAGAATAAAGGTCACACCAAATATTGATTTTGATGCTCAGTAGAATTGTACAAACTCTGCTCTTGCCTACTATACTGTATTTCCATGTATGTTTACACAGGTTTCAAGAAATCACTGAAACTCTTTCACATTTTCCTATTAAAATATAAACAGATGTGGGTTGGTCAAAGACTTTTACACATTACTGTATAAGTGCATGAAATTTGTTTAGTCGTGTTTAGTCCAAGGGAAATGAATGTACAATGAAAAAGAGTTTTAGGACATGAGATTGTCTCATGTTTCTGACATATATAAAATACAGTATCAGAGATTTAAAGCTGTCCCATGTGCCTTGGCTTTTATTTGTTTTCAGTAGTGGTATTAGTAGAACAGATTACCTCCTGTAACACCCTCTAAAATAATGAAAAAGACCACAGTGTCTACTACAGCTTAGATTGTCCCATTTGACAGTGTTCTGGAACGATGTAATGGAAAGAAGTAGTCCATCAAGAGATGGACGCACTGAATGCATTACTTTCTCACCGTCTAATTTGCTGCCTTCAAAGGAAAATTTTACCAGTAGCATCTTATATTTTCCTATAAAGCCAGTGAACCAGATGGAGGTAGGATGCTGTTTACATCACTAATTCTCTTATTTAAGCATCAGTGGTGAGTGTGTCGGAGGGGTTCTTGACTCAAGAAAATATCAGAACTCTATGTTCTGTTACAAGCCTACTCATATCAAACCTTAATTAAAAAATAAATACATAAAAAAGCAGTTGAGAGAAAGTGGAGAAAATTAGGCCTTCTCACCTCATTACCTCATCTAACATGTTGGTTTGGTTTAGTTCATTCACGAGGTGTAAAAATTACTTTCCAAAAGGGGCAGGCTGCTGATTCCTCTGCTTGTGCTAACAGGTTGCGATGAGAATAGCATCCGCTTTTTCATCTATCACTGTCAGAAAGTGTATTTGCATAATTTCTGTTTCTTTGAGCGAGTGAAACTGCCACCTGACAGTGCATGTGAAGACAAGGGTCAGCGTTGCACGCTAGAGTTGATTTACACCATTCCCTGGTCCCTGTGTCTCTCTCCTTCTGAAGTGGTTGAAGCGGCATGAGTCGTGAATGATTATGCTGAGCCTGGGATTTTCATGCATGAGCTCCAGCTTTATTTGGGATTATTGCAGATGAAAGCTACAACTCTTTCTACATGAAAGACTGCCAAAGAGGCCATTACATACAGTTCCTGGCCATCAAGGTGATCTAAGACCTTTGTTTACAGTTGCCATGACTTTTTAAATGTTTTTATAGTAAAATACTGGAAACAAATCAATGCAGTTGGATCCAGAGATTTTTTTTTGAAAAATGGTTTAGATTCCAGTGTTGGAGTCTAGCACCATCGCATCAGTGCAGGAAGGTCTTGGGTTTGAATCCACCAGCTGGTGGGAGCTTTGTACTCTGGAGTTTGCGTGCTCTCCCAGATACTCCAGCTTCCTCCCACAGTCCAAAGACATGCATGTTAAAAATAAATAAATTAAAAAAGGTGACGTTAAATGGGACATCAGTGTGAATGGTTGTCTGTCTCTCTGTGTTAGCCCTGTAATAGACTGGCAACCTGTCTAAGATGTGCCTTGCCTCTCACCCTCAACAACTGGGATAGGCTCTATGACAACTGTGACCCTGGACTGGACATGTGGAAGAAAATGGATGGATTCCAGCTCTGTTCAACAGCTGTCCCTAGAGTTGGTTATCTTAATAATTTCATGCCTAAACCATCTCATTTACATGACAAAAAGTGC
Source organism: Tylochromis polylepis (assembly GCA_015107715.1). Taxonomy (NCBI): domain Eukaryota; kingdom Metazoa; phylum Chordata; class Actinopteri; order Cichliformes; family Cichlidae; genus Tylochromis; species Tylochromis polylepis. The sequence goes on from VVHJ01019908.1 coordinate 17,398, forward strand.
CTTGAGGCAACTGTTGTTGTGATTTGGTGCTATATTAAAAAAAAAAATGAATTGAAATTGAATTGAATTGAATTGAAAATGACATGCATACAATCATTCACTGTCAATTTGAGAAGCATAAAATCTCAAGAATAAAGGCCCAGTGTGGTATGTAATGAAAAGTTGGCCACACTGAGGGTTAAATAATCTGCTGTTTTGGGATGATTGTGAGAGGTGTTTGATCTCCATTCTGCTTCAAGAAAGTTGTGATACTGTCTCCCACTTCGATTTTATGTATACTGCATACTGAAGAGGAGTTAATCTAGCAGAAATGGATGTAACAGATGTGACACCACAGAGAGGCACTGCACGCTCGAGCACAAACAGCTAACAGAGATCTCACCAAGGTGAACCACAGGGTGAGACTGGCGCGAATCCCAGACTCCATCTCATGCCGAGCCTTTGTGTAGGAGTGTCTAAGCACATCTCATCTCAAAGATTTACTGCTAGAGTGAGATGGTTTCAAACCACCACAGTTTAGAGAAAAATGTGGTTTTAACAGGACACATAGTCTTGGAAATTGATGGGTTACCCATCAATTTGACTCTGTCTTTGGATGCTGACTTACACAATGTGATGACAACAAGTCCTACTCATTCACTTTGACACGTTGTAAAATTTTTCTTTTACAGATTTACTGGAAATACCTAGCAAGCAGTGACATTTTTACTATCAAATGGTCCTGAAATAAGACCTAAAGCAGGTGGTTTTGATGTGTAAGAAGGCACATGATGAATTCAAAAGGTTTTAACTTTGACTACACTAATAAATCCATGGAGTGCTACACTGATTCTGACTGTGCTGGTGTTTGGAAAATGGATTTTGAACTAAGGTATGTATAAACCGTGACACGGAGCTTAAACATCCAGCAGTTTCCTTTGTGGAATATCAATTTTGGAAAATCTTTTTTTATTCTTTGGATAAGATTTAAGCGTTCACAAAGTTTGGGACCAGTTCTCAGTCCGCTCATCAGTCATTAATATAAAATATTAATATTAAAAAAAAGAAACTAAAAATAGTTTAAATAATGGAATAAAAATATTGAATGATCAAGCAGCCCCAAACTGAAAAGCAGAAGAGACTTATTCATGTCTACAAACAAGCAGCAGCACACATCTCATGTTTCTATATGTGACTCATGCAGTGTTGATAGAGGCACTGCAGGGACTTCTGTCATTGTGTGCAGTTAATTGGTAAACTCTTTATAAAACAGCATGGGATCTCTTAATGACTTAATTAGTCCAACTGATCTATTTAATAATTACTTGCTTCAATGAGGTGCTGTACTGAGTAATTATCTGCTCAGTCCAAATTGGGTTAAGATGAGAATTTACAGGCGGCCAATTAGTATTCCAAGTACTGTCCAAGTACTGCGAGGAAACTGTTCAATTACATCAAAAGGGGGTGTAAAAAAAAAAAAAAAAAATCAGCCCTTTACTCCCATTCTGCATGACAACATCATAGCACAACTATACAGTGAATGCTTGGTAGCGACATGAGACTGAATGTGTACTTGTTATATTGCTCTTTTGTTCAAAGCAAACAGTGTCTCAAGCCAAAGATGTCATCTGAACCTAAGTGTAGTTTTACCATCGGTTCCTCTACTCCAATCCCAGAAATGACACAGAATGACTCGAGAGAGTCATATAGTACGGTGCAGAAATCTTTAGCCACCCCACATTCACTTATATTTTAATGGGAAAATATGAAATAGGTGCAGCAATTTATTGAAACATGCAAGGAAATAAAGTGAGTAAGGAAAGAGAAGAGGTTGTACAATTCTAATGAATGACATTCAAAGCTCTTCTTTGGACGTCGGCCATCTTTTGTTCCATTCTCTGTCAAGATGATCCAACACCGTTTCAATAATGTTGAGTTCCAGGCTCTGGGGAAGCCAGTCCATGACTGATTCAACTAAGGAAATGTGAACAAACTGTGTTTTTGTGACAGGCTGCTGGTAACAAAGTGCCTAAAGATATAATTTAAAAGAGTTGGTTCTTTGGCAAGTTGCCCATTATGTGTAGATAATACTGGTTCATCCCTTGAGTTCGGTATCTTTTTTACACTTGATGGACTCATAACTCAGTGTTGAGTAGCTTAAAGAATATAAAAATATTCCTGCGAAAATGGTCAGGTAGAAGGACTGAGGGGTGAGAAAAACAGAGTTAAAGTCTTCTGATGTGCTTTACGGAACGGAATGTGTTCAACTCGTGGTGTCCTCCAAATTTCCCGTCCCCAAGACTCACAAAACTAATCCCTGACTTTGTGGGCATTCAGCAGCATCTAGCCTGACAGCTTTGATGAAGCTCTGAAATTCCACTGCAGCTTAGGTGCATCCAAGCAAATGATCATATTTGGACTACAAAACTTCACCTTGTGTCAGTTCTTCTGTACAGAGGTCAAATGAAGAGCTTAATCTAACTTCAAGTGATTTGCTAGTGAACATTGATAACGCAGCAGACAGGTGGTAAGGGATAATACTATATTTTTTTAATGCAACATCAAGATGCGTGTAAATTTTGCAATTAGATACAATCAGTGTAAAATAGCTGTTATTTAATAACCATGTTTTGCTGAACAACTGTAGTTACAGTTCATAATTATCTGTCTGTGAGTGACAGACAGCAGGCAGCAGTACTGCAGTGTGAAGGCACAACATAACGAGATGACCTGCATGTGAAGAACGACTTTTTAAACGTTATAAATTTACATCAGCCATCAACTAACTGGCTTTGTCAAATACAGTCCTCACTCACTAAATGAATGAGAATTTGTTTTTACAGCATTTCATCGGTCAGTTTGAGTAAGGCAAAAATATGTAAATAAGTAAACAATGATAACAAACGATAGTGTAAAACAAAGCAGTACACAAACCTTACTGAGAAAAAAAAAAAAAAAAAAAAAAAAAAAAAACAACCCCCAAAC
>VVHJ01019918.1:19434-34909 GCA_015107715.1 Tylochromis polylepis
TGGAGGTATTTAAACTGCTGTAAAAGATTTGCAGGCATATAATCTGCCAATCATTTCTCAAACATATCTCTCATGAATGATGCTGAGTCATTCTGAGGCTTTTTTTTGGCACAAAAAAACAAAACAGTTTTAAAATCAGGTAAAAAGTCTCACTGATAATAACATTTTCTTTTTTGGAGAGATCCTAACAATAAAGATATTTTAATTGGCCAAAAAAAGACTGGGTTGATTGTGATATGTAACACAGAGACAGAGAGATACTTGCAAAACAGCTCATTTCTTTATTTTATATATGAGCCTTTCGTAAATCATGTTTACTACAGTCTAATGTCCAACATGAACACGGATATTAGTCATAAAAAAAACCCGCATAGAAACATCGGGGATCACTTTATTTTATCCACAATGAAGAAATTAGCTCATACTTTAGCTTTAACTCAAGGAGTTTTGCGGTAGGTCGCGTGCTTACTGACACATGCGCTCACCAAAAGTGTCATTTCTTAATTAAACTCGGGAATTGCACCTTTTTTTTTCGCAGGGAGAGATGGGCGGACATAATGAAAGGTGTTCCTGTAAGGTGAGAAGGAAAGCTGGGGCTGCAGAGTAGTGTGCGCAGGCTGTGGGTGTTGGTCATTTGGTCAAAGAGGGGCTGATGTTGGCTATCTCTACCTTGCTCATTAGTTTGGACCACTGAATGATTCAGATCTTCTTAGGCCCGCACTCATCAGTCGGTTAACAGATCCGCCTGGCTTCAGCAGCAGCAGCAGCAGCTCAGCGAGGATCAAATCTAAGCACTAAAGTGGAAGGCATGCATCCCAGTTCGACGACCTCGACGCCTTTTACTGTGAAGGATATCTTGAGGATGGAGCACCACCACGACTGTGAGCATGATTTTTTAACGGCTGACCAGGTTGTGCCCTTTCATCATCAGCACGTGCACGCTGCGCCCCAGAACAGCGACTTTTACCAGTGCCACCCAGAGATACTGGACAAGCTCGATACTCACAACCCGGCAGCAGAAGAGGAGATACGCGAGCAGGGTGAGGTGACACGATGGGCAACAAAGTCAGATTCAGTTCACGAGCAGCTCCACAAAAACACGATACCGGACGCGTTAATGAGACTGGGCCCGAGTGACACAGTTTCATTTTCCCTTTAGATCTCAGTCTGATAACCTAAACAGAGCACAGGAATCTCACTGAACCAGTGAGATTCATGCCTCGCAATGTTTCCCAAAAGTAGTCGGCTCCTAAATTTATACGTTTATAAATTTATGACTATTTTCTGCAAACTTCAAGATCAAAATATGAGTTAGCCAAATCCTTAAATGTTGTCAGTGTTCGGAGTTTTGTAAATTTTGTCTTTAAAATGTCAAAAATAATCAAATTAGTTTTTTACTATAACTTTCCACTTTATTTAAGCTTTATTTTCAAAACATGTAGCAGAAGTGTTGCACACTTCAAACAATTCCAAATGATTTCGCAAATTATAGGCAGTAAAGACGTTATGGTGTCAGAATGTGACTGTGTTTTTGTTTTGTGTTGCAGAGATGAGCGGGCTCGACAGTCCATCTGACTGTGGCAAACCCCCCCAAAGATCCAGGGTGCGCAGGAAGCCCCGGGTCCTCTTCTCCCAGTCTCAGGTGTCCGAGCTGGAGAGGCGTTTCAGACAGCAGCGCTACCTGTCCGCCCCGGAGAGAGAGCACCTGGCCCACGTGCTCCAGCTCACCTCCACCCAGGTGAAGATCTGGTTCCAGAACCGCAGGTACAAATGTAAACGGCAGAGGCAAGACAAATCTCTGGAGCTGGCGGGTTACCTGCCTGCACCCAGGAGGGTCCCGGTGCCGGTGCTGGTGCGGGACGGGAAGCTGTGCGGTGCAGGTTCCATTTCAGCGCCTTACAATGTAACACTTGGACATTATAACCCCGCGCTTGGATACGGAAACAGCAAAATGTACGGCTGCAGTTATCACAGCGCGTCACCTTCTCCGGCACAGATGTCCAACAGCCAGCTGAATAATTTAACAGGAAACACCGAGACGCACTTCAGCCACGGGCCGTTTCAGGCCTCTCTACAGGGCATAAGAGGCTGGTGATAAAGGGACTGAGCGGCTGTCCAGCAGGAACCACTGAGACATTTCAGTATCAAATGTATATTGTATAGTTGGTGTGGGATCGTATTGTAATTTTCCGTTGTTCAAAAATATCTGACCGATCGATTATGAAGAATAAACGCTTTAATATTCAGTTTGATTTTTCTGTGTCTAGACGCAATTTCTGAATTAGGGCAATCCGGGGTTGGTTGGTACAATTTTTACTTTTGCACGAACTGCTGATCATTGAATCACTTTCAATAATGAGTCATGAATCGAAGCTTAAGGCGACAACTCAAAGTCGGCTTCCCTTTCATTTCTGCAGCTAATTGTAACAAAAACTAATGAAGCATCAACGACACTCTGTGACAACCAGCCCTGTGACGGGGATGGTTATCAGTGGGTTTCAGTAAGAAATGTCGATTTAAAAAATGCACAACTTTTTATTCTGTTTAGATAAATATATCAATAAGTTTAGAAATGAACGCCTTCGGTTTAAACCGTGAATCTGAACCAGTCACAGTTATTATTTATTATAGCTCATATTCTTCATTCTTACAGTGTTTTAATAATGTAGCCTTTATTAAAGCCACAAAAACAACTGAGAACAAATGTCATATTCAGAGCTTTGTTTCGAACGCATGTGTCACTGATATAAATTAAATAAAGGGGATTTACAACAGGCAAACTGCGCAATAGTGAGCGAGTCAGCGCAAACACGATAAAAAAAAAAAACTACATTATTATCTGACTCTGAACTGCTCTGCATTTTAAGTCTTGATCATGCTCGATCGTCCAGGTAAGGAAGGATTCCGGGATCTCTATTCTAAGGTTACTAGTTTTAATCTGGCAACCCTTCACCGCACTCAGAATCACACGAGTGACAGTTATGACAAATGAGTACTCCTGGATTGCCTGACATCAGTTTTGACAGGCAGCACACGGAAGCCTCATTGGTGCCAAAAACTGATTCCCTGTTTCCATGTGATTTTTATGTGTAATGTCTTTACTTAAAATTACTTATATTTGTAAACAGACTTCAGTGAACAGGATTTACAAAGGGTCTATATATAAAATTTAAAAATCACCTGTTTTTCAAGTATCTTTATGACTGTGTGTTATTGCACCTATACATTATAACCAATCCGGTCCTTTTTGGTCACTTAAAATATGTTTACAGAACTATTGTTATATTTGTTGCCATTTCTGCTGCCTTGTTGGCCAGATTACTCTTAAAAAAAAGAAATTTTGAATGTAAACTAGACGTTTTTATTTGGATAAATAAAGTATATATATATATATAAGTCACTTTGCCAAAAACTGATTGCGGTTTCTACTTTGTGACAGGACTGTTGTTTGTGGCTCAAGATGACTTGATATCATTCATGCGTGATACATTTGAGATATATTTCACATATTATATGGCAACAAGTTATTTATAGTAGTTTAAATGTGGGCAATCACTTTTTGGCAAATACAAAAATTAAAAACATTTTAATCTAGTTACCACGGTGGAAAAACTGATTCAAATCAAAGCGATTACTTTCGGCTTTCTTTTCTTTCTTTTTTTTCTTTTTTATAAATGTGCATTTTTAAAACGACTAATATTGTGTGAGCCTGTCATACAAATACAAATTCCACAAACTGACCGGTGCAAAATGAACGCGTAAAATACCCACGGTGCCCTCTAATGCGGCAGCAAAAAGCAATGGCACAACCATCCCTCTACCTCTATTTAGTCTACCCTAAATATTAAAGACATGTAATTTGATGACTTTATATAAAGTGAGTTTTAAAAATATCTTTACTGTACTAAATTGCTTTTCATCAAATTATTCGTTCTTTTAATTTCTCCGTGACTTTTGAGACGAGCTTTAAAAAGTAAATAAAACAAAGAAAACAATTATTTGAAAAATTATATAAATGTGGAAGACTTTGTCACCCAGTTTTCCAGAATGAGCTAAAAAACGACAGCATACCTGATTAGGAACCTTTAAGTGTAACTGGTCGTGGCGTTGTCGTCCGCCGGGTTTATCAAAGAGAGCCATCAAACAGCTAATGGATGAAGTGACATCTGACCTGACAGCGCTGCTCTATCAAAACTCAGCTCATTACTGCTCCATTCACAAATCCGCTGATAAGGCCGGAGAGCTCGTCCTGTCCCGGGGCTCTGCTTGGTAAACAAACCCGCAGACAGAGTGGCTCTTTAACTTTTTCAAACTTTCAATCAAGTGGGAAACAGTTCCAGTCTGACGTGTCGTGTATCGACGAGCCACAGGCAGGTGAGCGCCAATTAAACCCCAAAATGCAGATTTCTGTAAAATAAAATCCAGTTCTTTTTGATCATTACAATCGACTCGTTACACCTCTACAACAATGAAGTGTGGCATTAATTTTAAATTATAAAATCATAACGTTAAATCCATCAGAGATACAGTTCAACTCGTTTCCCGTCAAAATCACTTTTATTTTATCACGTGATTGGGGGGAAAAGTGGGTTTGTGTCATTTTTATTGCAGAGAAAAAACACCTTTTAGAGAAGAGACACGGGCTGAAGGAGCATCTCTGCGCAGATAAGGATGAAGCTGTAGACAGAGAGGAGACCAAGAGAGATCAGATAATGACTGTGTGTGTGTGTGTGTGTGTGTGTGTGTGTGTGTGTGTGTGTGTGTGTGTGTAGAGAAGGGCTTTGCAGAAGTTATGTTAATGCTGTGTGCCTTTAAAATGGGACTTTAAAGAAAATATAGGTTTTCTTCTTCTTAATAACACCTATAAATAAATACATTTCATTACTGATGACGTGTAGCCAAACTTTGGTGTGAACTGTTTGAATTTTAATTTAGAAGCATAAAGAAAAGCCTTAAAATGACGTAACCCGGTGATCTGAAGACACTGTAACTGTCTTTCAACTGAAGTAATTGGTTACTACAATCAGTGAAAAAGGTCCTCTGTCATTCATAACAGATAAAGTATTGGGGTTTTTGTTTGTTTTGTTTTTAAATGACATTCAGCAGCATCTCACTAATGAATAGTCAAATCTGTGTCTTTTCAGAGAGGAAAAATGTGAGCTCATGCGCAGTAGCTGTGCTTTGTTTTGAAAAGGTGGAGGAGTTTTTCTTTTCTCCTCGTCCACATAAAAGTGCTTGATTACACTGTTTGTGATGAGGGGCAGTTTAAATAGAGAATGACGTGAGTCTGGCCATCGCTTGAAGAGACATTATGGTTCCCAAAATCCACAAAGGGTTTAAGTCATGCTGTGATTAGAAAGAAAGACGCGTCCGTGACTATGTCAGAGACTTCAAATGTCAGTGTGATGATGAACTGTTATCTATGATTGTGCAGGAGCTCATCCACACTCGCCTAAACAAAACTAAGAAACTGCTGACTTTTGTAATTATGAGCTGCATGTAGACGAAATAACAGTCCATGGTACATGATCCCTCTCTTTTAAAGTCGGTGTCAGATTGGCTTTAAAGCTCCCTCTAGTGGAAAACACTAGAATTGCATTTACATAGCGCACGAGCCTAAGATAAGTTTAATTTTAATTTTCTCCTCACTGAATTTGGAGAAGAAAAAAATGGTTCACAGTTACTAAACTCAGCGTAATCATGCGGTGTTTCTTTGTCTTTTACTTTTTTGTGCAAACCTTAAACTGACCTGTTCCCTCTGATGACATATTGGTTATGTCACACACTTCACAAAGGGGATTCTTGTGCAACAGCCAGGTGTAGGATACAGTATAAAACAACTCTGATGCTGAACAGATAAGAAAACAGAATGCTGACAAATCTGCTGCTCTCAGCCCTCGCAGTCATCATCTCAGACAATGAAACAGCAGGAAAATAACAGAAGATTGATGGCACAAAAACTTTTGGTGGCTCAAAGAAAACATTGCCGCACTGCACCAAGGAGGACAAATGCCTTTCTAGGCTGAAAGGTCAGCAGCTCTCTTATGTTACCTCTGATGCACATCTAGATAACTATGCCATGACTGTCTAGGACAGAGTGATTACAGAGGGAATGCCATTGTTTGGAGCAATCATGTCGATTGTCACAGAATAAGGGTGGTGGATGACTGCACTGAGTCTTAAAAGAACCACTTCAATCGTAGGACTTCCCCTCCCCCCACAGCCCAGGCACTCGCTGTCACTGCTGACCTTGTTTTTGCTTATGTCATCAGACAAGTACGTGAGGTTTCTTATTCTGTCAAGCATGCTTTTAACCACAATCATCAAACTTTTGTTAGATGGTGAAATAAAAGTGACATATGCCTGGAATAAATACAATGTATGCATTTCTAGTAAAAAGTCATTTTGCATACAGCTGTAGCGTAGTTTTCACTTGATTCCACATTCAGTACAGTATGATCTAAAAGTAAACGTAAGGAGTTTTGTGGGGGAACAAACAATGTCTAGACAAAAGTGGGATTTTCTGTGCTTACAGTTCAACAGACTTTAACAGGCAGACAGTCGCATGCAAAGATTTCATGGTGAGCCATATCAGACTTTTAATCTTAATACGCTGTTGACAAGACAGCAGGTAATGAAAATGAGGAACCTCAGGAGATTACACACAGATAGTTTCCATAAATGATTATTCACAACACAGGAAAGAACATGACAAACATGACAATATATCTATCTATCTATCTATCTATCTATCTATCTATCTATCTATCTATCTATCTATCTATCTATCTATCTATCTATCTATCTATCTATCTATATATATATATATATATATATATATATATATAAGGCTGTATATTCAGACATACTGTATGAATACATGCTGTATAATGCATACAAGGATGCAGTTTAAGTGCTGCTGACAATAGTAGCAGTTGTCAGTGTGATGTAAGTGTGTGTTTGGTGAAGAGAAGCTGGTGGAGTCAGTGCCATCAGGGGCCACGGAGAGGGCTGTGTTTGTCATACCAACATTCACGCATTTCCAAATGAAGCATGAAATCCCAGAGCAACTCTGACACCGCCTGTAAACATCTTAGTGGATGGAGAAAGGTCAGGCCGGACCGTAGAGAACAACAAATAAACAACCGTCAAACAATGAGCGTGTCCATTCAGGAGCCAGCCTAAATGTGTCCAACTCATTAGTGCTTCAGGAGGCATGACCACCCACTCTGACCCCAGCCACCAGCCCCCACCCACCCCCGCTACTGGCACATTTGTCTCACTGAAGCCACTGAGTTACAATACCGAGCTGATGGAAGGCTCAAATGCGAGACTTTTTGGTGTGTCTGGAGCAGGTAGTTCTGTCCCTCCTTGTGGACTCAAATTTCCCCCACAGAAAGACTAAACACACTTTGTGAATGTGCTCTGCTTGCCTTTCTGATACTAGTTTATTAACTAAGTTTGGATGTCACTCAGTTCTCTCTGGTAGGAGTAGATCATATGTGGGAATAAGCTAAGAAAACACACAAAACACATTGCCAAAATGTACCCATTATATTTTCTTGCACAGAAATTAGTTTCTAATCATTTTGTTTGAGTTTAGATCACAGATTAGACACTTTTCTGCACATGTATATAAGTAGAATCACATCAGACTGTTTTTCATTTAAACACAAAAGCATGCATAAGAACAGCTACAAATATATAAATTAATCTTTTTACAATCAGTCTGAAGTTGTTGTTGTTGTTGTTTTTTACATGGGCATGTTTGAATTTTTAAAAAATCTTTCTCTATACAGATAATTTCTAAAATGAAAAGGATCAATACTTCTTTTTTTAATGTTTCAGTATTTTTATGGACTTGAGAAATTGCGGTAGAGCTGAGTTGGTAAACTTGAATGAAAGTTAGTGAAAGTAGAAGTAAACTGTAGCACGTCCCGCCTCCTTAACCCGTCAGTGCAGTCTGAGCCCGCCCCTGCCGTTGTATAAATTCAGACTGTGTAAGTGTGTGAGGACTCACAGTACTTCAGCCGCTTCTCCCACTGCGCCTCTGAGGCACAGAGAGTCCTCGGATTTTTGGAATTACTGGGTGGAAATGTCTGACTCGGTCAAACCTCTGACTTCCTTCCTCATCGAGGACATCCTCTCCAACAAGGACAGCGCACGATTTCATGATAAATGCTGCTCGCAGAAGGCGGAAAGATGTTCGCAGTGGAATGAAGAATCGGGAAAGTTTTCACCACAGCTCTGTCTTCAGGAAACATCCTTTGGATTACAGACAGGTGAGCGTCCGCAGGCTTTCAACAGCAGGGCTGCTGTGCTAAGATAATGTGACCAAATCAAATCAGTTTGTTGTGTTTTGTTTACTCTGATTTGCAGAATGATGCAGCGTAACAACAAAAGACTTGCTTTAAAATGTTATTTGTAATGGCAGCTGCTTATCTTACAATGATCACGAACCAGTTCACAACGCCTGCCGTAAACCAATTTACCTGTTTAATGACTGGATCTCACCTGTGCTTCACAGAGTCTCTGGACACATCGTGTCCAAGCTCCTCGGAGTCAACTTTGCCCTCCCCCGGAAAGCAGAAGCGCTCCAGAGCTGCGTTCACACACTTCCAAGTGCTCGAACTAGAGAAGAAATTTCATCACCAGAAATACCTGTCGGCCCCAGAGAGAGCTCAGCTGGCCAGAACCTTAAGACTAACTGAGACCCAGGTGAAAATCTGGTTTCAGAACAGGAGGTACAAAACGAAGCGGAAGCAGCAGACATCAGAGTTTTGTAAGGATTTGTACAAAGCAGAAGGACTGGGTCTGAAAGAGGATTTGGTCAGATCATCACTGATAACTTCCTTCTACAAAGCCTACCAATACAGACCCTACCTGTGGGACTACAGTGGCCCCTGGGGCCCAGTGTTATGGTGAAAATAAATGTATAACCATAAAGTTTATCACATCCAAGCTTTTAAAATCTATGTTCACTGTCACAGTTGATTCTTTGTCAGATTTAGAATATGGTGTTTGCTCATGTGTTGACTTTATCCATCTTGTGGAGTGATTTTGCTCATGACAATGTGCTATCATACAGATCTTGCTGTATGAATATGACATGGGTTTGCACAGCCAAGTTGTGACATTGTTGATTAATAAATTATTAATAAATTAATGCTTATACATTTAACCTTTGTTTAGAGTGCTTTTTAAAAAAAACAAACAGAAAAAATAATAATATTTGGTGCATTTGGGGAATATTTGATCTAATTACAGGGCAATGTTTTGTATACGTTGTCACATTAGTTTAGAAATGATCAAATATACATTTACCACAGTTTGTATAAAAGCTGTGTGGATGACTTTCAAACAGTCACTCTTGCATAAAGTGTGTGGTTAAACTGAAACTTTCTACTGAGTGCTTTCAAGCTGAAAAAATTTCGACTATTTGCATGAATTTAAACTGTGATAAAGTTGCAGTTGGTGTCAGTGAAGGCGAAAGAATGAGACCTGATTTCTTTAAAGAGCTGCTGACCTGATTGCACGGCGATAAACTGCTCTCAGAGATGGCACCACACGGAAAACGAGTGGAAAAGAAAGTGTAAGAGAGTCAGCTTAGCGAATCATTTTTTAACATCACGCATTCCAGATGCTTAAACACGCTAACATAAATACACATTTGAAGGCTGGCCAAAAGGCATCTTTGTTTGAATCAGAGATAAACGGAGCTCCGTAAGGCATCGAGTTCAATCAGCAGTTGTCAGCTTTGCTTTCTTGAAAGCGAGGCGTGACGAGGTAAAGCTGTCATGTGGCTCACCTCTTGCATGCCACGGTGATTGTATACCTGGCAGTTGGTAGATAATAAAGTAACAGAACATGTTTGTTAAGGTATGTTCTGTGCGATGTATAGACAATAAGCGAAGATAACACATAAAATGTGATATACACGTCAGATATGGACACATTTTGTGACACCTTTTTGGACGCTTTGGTGTAATTATAGCCCTGTACTCTCATGCTTGTATACAATATATACAGTATATACAAATCAACATTTTTTCCGCGATTGTACAAATAAAAAGAGAACTTTGGCAGCACGTTTTTTCGGTCCATCTGACAAGAGCTACGTCTTGTTAGTTTGTAAGGTGAGACTTAGATTCGAACCAGCTGCACTCCGGCTATGAAGCATTTCGGTGGTACAGCGCGTTCTGCAGGTGTGCAGTCTACTCCTGTTATCACCTGGACTTCTCATGAGCTCTTTTCCCCCCCTCTCCCTAGACGAGGTCAAAGTTTTCTTTATGGCGATTCACCTGAATGTTCTTCATATCATTTCCTTCCCATTGATAATGAGTGATGCTGTGCTGCACTCCAAAATCCCCCCAAACCCTAAAGAGTTTTTAACCACGCATCTAAACAACAAGCACTCTGTACTTGCTGACAAATTACAGGTATTTACAACCCCCCAAACCCCAATGCTCGATAACTTCAAGTTCACCGAACACCAAGTTTAAACATGCTGTGAACATACTAAAAACGAAGACAAAATTCTGAAACAGGTCTGACGTTGCACTATCCCGTGTCAGCTGAGACCGATTGTGGACTGACCCAAACAGACTTGCACTTGACAATGAATGAGTACATCGCTACAAAAAGACAACCAAAGACAATGAATTTACTGCATTTGAGCTTCTGAGGCCAACCCATGTAGAGATAGATGGTACCTCAGTCCTTTGGCTGAAAAACAAATGTGACTGTCACGGTTCTGGGTCATTTTTGACCCAGCATCTTCTGTTTCTTGTGGTTTGGTATTATTTTGTACTATGGTTTAGTTATTATTAGTATTTTGGGTTATGGTTCTGTATGTCTAGTTAGTAGCCCTGTGTCCTGTATTTCTAGTCATTAGGTTTTGTCTCTGTTCCCTCCCTGTTGTAGTTCCTGTTTTACTTTGAAAATCCGTGCCTTATGTCAATGTGTTCAGTTGTACTTTCCTTGTCTCGTTCTGCCTAATTAGTCCCAGCTGTGTTTCCCTCATGTCTCCAGTTTCCTGATCATAACGTCATGTATTTCAGTCCTCTGTCTTCCCCTGCTTGTTGTCGCGGCGTTAACCTTCATACCCTCAACCCACTCTGTGTGTTCTGTCTGTCAACCTGCCTAAATTATTTGTGTTCCCAGTTTAGTTAGTTTCTGCGTTGTCATCTCCAGCAATAAAAGCTGCGTTTTGAGTCAAGTTTCTGTCTCCGCGTTTGAAGTCTGCATTTGGGTCCTTCCCTGCCTGCCTGCACACAGCGTATCATGACAGCGACAATCTCTCGGTGGGGTACAGAACCAGACAGCTCGGTGAAAAATATAGAAATGATGACGACAAACTAAGTAAAACACTATGAGGGAGTTTTACTTAATAGGGAAATGAACAAATAAGAGCTTGTTGATGGCATTGTACAGACCTTTATTTAAGGAACACTTGGAGTTAAGTAACTGATAAAAAAAAACTGTGGCATGTGGGTGTGGACCTTTTTTCTCTTTCTAAAGTAGGGCATCAGCTAGTCATAGTAACATGCGTTTCTTTAGTCTGTAATATTAGAGACTTAAGAGACTTTTATCATCTGTGCAACTGATTTCACTTCTGCTGCTCTTTATACTGTGTTTCAGTGTTGGGAATGAATGACCAAGTCAAAAGCAATTATAGAATATAATACAATAGGATACAATAGACACTTTATTGTTGAATTAAATTTTAAAGATTTAACTCACCATCAGGGTCATTTTACATTATGGTAAACAAATCTAAATCTATACTGACTTCCTTAGACTGGCTTGGTTACCCCTGGATTGAGGCTTAAAAGCAGAGGCGAAGGAGTCTTTTCAGTGGTGGCTCCTACTTTTTAAAACGGCTTACTTTTTCATATAAAGACCTGCCCAGTCTCTCAGTCATTTTAAAACACTTAAAAAACCTGTTTGAGTCTAGCTGAGCATACTATCCTGGCTTTTATCATGCAAACACCTTACTTTTTTGTGTAATAAGGTATTTATTGTGTATTTATTGTTGATTTAGTGACTGTTATCTATAGTGTATATTTTGTATAACTTGTACAGCGCCTTACAACTGAGGCTGTTTTTAACTTGTCTTATTTATATAAAAGCTGAGGAACAGCACTGCAAACTAAGAAGCAGCTATAGCTTCCTTCAGGATGGCATGCTGGTCTGACTCAGTACAGTGCTGATAAGATGGCACAAAGGATTTGGGGCTTTACGTTTTTAAGAAGGGCATGTTTGTAGTAACATAACTGAAGTGTGAGTACAGGTCTGATGGAGATGATAGGATATTTCAGCTCTTTCACACTGCTAATCTGTCTGACTTTGTGCAGCGCATGCCCTCATGCAAACCTCACAGGGCAAAAAATTCTAAAAACATAATTGCGAGCATTTTTTCCCCCACTCTTGTGTTTTAATTGTCAATCATTCTTCTAAATGAAAGCCTCGCTCATCAGTCATGAGGTTAAACCCATACAGGGAGTTATTGCAGTGTCAGCTTAAGAGAAAGCACATAGTTTGACATGCCAGTGTAGAAGCTGGAGAAATGAAATCAATCCTCAATCTTGATGTCCAAATATTTCCTCAAACTAAAGTGACTCCTTATCAGCGATGCCAGCGGCTGTGCTGTTCACTATTCATAGGCCTTCAGAGTAAACAGGTAATTAGACATGAAGAGGGGCAGATAGCATCTGTTTTGGCGGCATTTGAAACTCTGACTGTATCTCTCTGTGTCTTTCAGCGTCTCTCAGTGTATATGTTCATGCTCATCAGATAAGGGAGCCTGTTGAAGGGTGTAGCTGAGGGTTGGGAGAGCCATTATTATACTTGCCATTGTGATACCTGCACTTCCGCAGGCTCGAAGAGACATGGTACATTGATTCACAAACACACAAGGCTTAAAAAAAACAACAATATCCTCTTGTGTGTTTCTTTCTCTTTCGTTCTTCAGGTTTGGTAAGTGCCTGTTTGCAGCCTACCTGGATTAACTGGATTTGGCAAGCACATGATGAAAACAGAGAGTAGTAGTAGTGGGGGGTGGTTTGAGAATAAACAGGTATAAGGCAATAAGTTTATCTTTCTGAGGTCTGATTGCAAAACGCATTAAACAGCACGGTCGCAGAGACTTTCTCTTCACGGTGGCCAATGATGCTTTGAAAAACAAGCAGATCTTCTTAACAGATGGGGAGAAAACCAACCCTGACCACAAAGACAGCCTTTGTCAGTGCTCCAATATGCCGTGACTGTCTGACAAATTCGTTGGACTTGATAAGGAGGTTTAAAACAGCCCTGATCTTCTCATGGGAACACTCATAAACTTCCTTGACTAGTGTAACTGGATCCCTCACGTTACGGACCCTGTAGAACAGCTACCTTTCTTTCCTCATCAGCAGATACATAACAGCATCCAACTTATCCGATGGTTGACATTGATTGTGCCTAAGTACGTGTCATGTGTGACAGAGAGAAAGGATGCGGGAGAAGATAGGCATGCTGAGGGAGAAGCGACTTTTTTCCCCCAGTATTCTTTGAGATAAAGATATAAAGTAGTGAGACAGTTTACGCCAGATTAAGGTGATTAGAGAAAACTATAATGAGGACAGAAGACATGGGTGAGGGGGGCTTTCATTGTGCGGTTCAGATAAACAACCTGTACATGGAGAAGGGCAAAAACTAAACACTCAGGGTTACAGGAGAAGTGTACGTGTCCTGCAGCACGCTGGTTTGGAATAAAGCTCTGCACTGCCTGCATCTCAGTGAAGAAAATTTTTTTCTGTCAGCACGTAGTGAATCACAGGTTGGACACATGTCCGAAATATCATATTCATTTCTGCACCAATGCTGGAAACAAAATAATATAATTACCAAGAAGATTAGTGTAACCAACATGAGGTCAATGAAAAAAAATTAAGTACACTGTTGCTCAAATGTTTGGGATCACTACAAATGTCCTGTTTTTTATGCATTTGCTTTCATTTAATATCATAACAACAACATTTAGTAATATCAACATTTAGTCAATCATCAGTCTTCCTAATGTCAATCTGTGATTAAAGCCAATAAAACAATCGAAAACAATCGCTCTTGTTGTCCAGTGGCACACTGTGTTACCTAATGGAAGTTTCTACCGATGCTAGCGTGACTTAAATTTGTTTTGCTGATTAAAGCAGCGGCTAAAGGAGTGTCTGGCCATTCAGCCTCTGTGGATATAGAAAAAGATATGATCATCATAATTAATACTGGTCCATGTTCAACATTGAAAGGGTAACCAGTCACATAGTTGCAATATGGAAACAACATCACACCACGCACCAAACCCTAACCCTAACTCTATCCCCATAACCCTAACTGTACCCTAGTAACCTTAAACCTAGCCACGATCACATCTTAAACCCCAACCCTAAACCTCATGGTACCTGCCACCTTTTTGGATTTTTTTCCCCTTAATGTTTTTGTGCTGTTGTGTAGCTGGCACAAATTGGCTCTAACCAGAATTGAAGGAGGAGGCCACAAAGCACAACTGTACATCAGAGTCTTTAGTTTGAAAAGCAGGCATTTCAGGTTGACTGTGTAGGTTCTCAGTCATCAGGTCATGGTAGTCTAAGAAACTTAAAAAGAAGTGGACTGGACTTGTTTAAGTTTTTTGACGACATTTTACCTCTCATCGAAGAGACTTCCATTCTTCTTTTTAAAGCTCTTAAAGCATTACAGGTCCTTAAATAACAGCTTGGTAAAATGGTTTCTGTAAACTCAGATTGTGTTTGTGAATTAAGTAGTGCACATTGTTGTATGAAATCTTAATTCTTGTATAGAAAACAGTGCTGTGAAAAGTATTTGCCCCACTCCTTCCTGATTTCTTATTTTTTTGCACATTTGTCACCCTTACATGGTTCAGATCCATCCATTCATTTTCCAGCGCAGAGAGATAGACAGCTATTCACATTCACACCTACGGGCAATTTCTAATCACAAATTAACCTAACCCCACTAAGTGCATGTCTTTGGACTGTGGGAGGAACCTGGAGTGCCTGGGGAGAACCCACACAGACAGGGGGAGAACATGCAAAGTCCACACAGAAAGGATCGAAGCAGCAAAACAGCCCCCAGACCATCACGCTATCACCACCATGTTTGACTGTTGCTATGGTGTTGTTTTTATGAAATGCTGTTAGCTTGAAACCAGATGTAGCAGCACTCAAACCTTCCACATAGTTCATTTTGCCTCATCAGTCCACAGAATATTTTGTGGACCACAGAATAATTTTGGTTGGCCGGTCACTCCTGGAAAGGTTCACAAGGTTTTTTCTCCCTTAATAAATGAAAAAAGTATTTAAAAACTGCATTTTGTATTTAATTGGGTTATCTTTGTCTAATATTAAAATTTGTTTGATGATCTGAAACATTCAAGTGTGGCAAACATACAAAAAAAAAAATAGGAAATCAGGAAGGGGGC
>VVHJ01019944.1:10507-21408 GCA_015107715.1 Tylochromis polylepis
TAAAAGGTAAGAAAGGAAAAAAAAAAAACAAAAAATTTTTTAAAAAAAAATGTGCAACAAAAAAAAAAAAAAAAAAAAAACTTCCACACTCAAAGGTGGACTATAATCATGAGGAATGTTCTTTTAACTGAAAACTCACAGCAGCCAGGAACTGTTCATGGCAAAAGGAGTAACAAAAAAAATTTTAAAAAATCCAGAGACCCAATTAACAACTTTTCCAGAGTTGTGATCTGAGGAAGAAAAAAAAAATAAAAGCAGCAGCAACACCTGTCACGTCACACCTGTTAGTCTATTGACATGAATAAAACATGTTGCTCCCGGCAGAGAGGGGCTCGGATGGTTAATTTAGCACGTTATTAACAGAACAAGCCCAGCACCCCTCCACCCACTACCACCTCTTCTCTCTAAGGAGGCCTCAATGTGCCAACCCTCCCCGAGGAGGCCTCGTTCAGACAGCAAATCTAATCAAAGCTAATCTAATCAGGTCTTTATACTGGAGCTGCAGAATGGTGAAATGACCCAATTCACTTTTCCCACACCAAACGCGTGAAAAGCTATTTCTGTCGCTCCAGGTCACGCCGCCTCCTCCGGCAACAGAGAGGAATTCTGTGAATTCGCCTTTCATACTAAATCAATAGCACGTATGTATGAGGGAGAAAATACCACCTTAAATCCACTAGTTAGTCCTAAGTGATATAACTAAGAAAGAAATGTGACTTTCTCTAATCATACCTCTACAGTAAGATTATGTGATGCTTCTCCACATTTTCACTGAATGCTGTTTTTAACAAAGCCCAACTTACTCAGAAAGTCACAGCATGTACAGAGATAAAAATCTGAGTTCAACAATCGCTTTTTTATTACCACCTCATCAAACCGTCTGTAATCAGATGCTGCGCTGGCTGCACTTACTCAGCCACTGTGCATGTATCTGTGTATCACAACCACAAGTGGGGAACTCTGATGTTGTCTCATGTTTTACTGCGTTATCTCGGAGTACTAGCACAATCACTCGTCTCTTAACTTGTGATCTTGGGGGAGCACAATAGGTACCTGTGCATCTAATTCTGGCTTCCCTGCGCTATTACACAGAGAACAAAACACTACAAGGAGACGTACAAGTCTGTCAGAAAGTAGAAAGAAAGAAAAATGAAAAACAGGACACTGTGAAGAATGCTGAAAATAGCATCCTGCTTAAGAGTGAGTATGAGTGAAATTAAGATTGTGCAGATTCTCCACAAACTTGCCCTTATTTATTGTAAGGAGTGTGTCTGTGATTAGCTCAAATGCTTGGCTGAAGCTACTGATTTGATTTGTAAACACAGCGAAGTGCTGGAAAAGACCAGAGAGAGAGAGCCAAATTGAGACCAACTATGACCGTAAAAGTCCACAGTGGCTCACTGAAGAAATCCACTTGGTTTACTTACTTATTTATTTATTTATTACAACCTACTGATTTCAGAAGTGAGCCAGAGCGATGTTTCATAGTGGAACTGAAATATAAGTGTGTAGCTACCATGGTGAATTCCTTGGGTAATGTGCAGTTCTAGATGTGTAAGCGGCAGCAGGCTATTTTCAGAGGAAAGCTAAGCGAACACATCGAGAACAAACAAGAACAGCCTGACAAAAGTTGAATTTCATACAAATATTGGAATATCAGACACAGAGAGAAAAGAAACAGCACACACATGTATCCATACAGTGTGAAGAAAAGCTGGAAAGATGAGCTTACTTAGCTGACAGACAGAAGATTTATTCATTATATGATGACTCCTTAATCACATTTAATGATGTCAAATGTTTGTATGCTCTAACATGAGGTCTTATTGTTAGGTGACAATTCTGAAACAAAGGCTGAAATCTCAACACAAACGTCCACTACAGAATCATAATTCATGATGCCCAGTGGCCATGTGCAGCAGTTAATACCCAGTTAAACGATGCTAGTCTGGTGAAAGCTGCAATGTTCAAAGGTTGTTCGGGAAACTGAACTGGAACTGCGTGAGCATAATCAAGTTTATTTGTGACGCAGCGCGGATAAAAGTCGTCCAAAGACGTAGACCGAGAAACCCGGCTGTGCACAAAAACAGCCAGTGATGCAGTCAAGAACAATATTTATTATTGTAACTTCACTGTCTGCAATATCTCTCAAAACTATGTAAGAAAAATGCAGTTTATTGAACAGATTCTAATGCAAAGACTACAAATAAACAATACATTATTTCACCTTAAATCATACTCACAGCAAACCTCTCGGCTATGAGGGGAAAACTCCCGACTCAGCACAGGCACACACACCTGGGGCTGCGACCTGGCCAGTTAGCCAGCCAGTTTCAACTGGCCTGATTTTCACATGCCGTGTCACATGTTGTTTATGACCCAATCGTGATCAAGTGGCCTGTGGCAAGAAGAATGATTTTTTCTCTTTTATTTTTTTCTTTTTCAGCCGTCTAAAGATAACTTGAGGTATGATACAAATCCTAGCTTTGTAAGTCTGAGTTATTCACCTTCTGTTTACACAAGACATGCAACTGGAAAACGGTATCTTGGTGTTAAGATACTTGCAACTCGTTTCTTCATGTTCTGACAATTACAGACTAAACCACAAACTGATTTAACAAAGAAATCACTGATATTTTTTGTTTCTTTTAATCGCCACCTCCAGTTTGTAAGTTGGAAATTGCCAAGACTTACGGTAATACCTCTGATACGTACAGTAGGAAGACTAGAAGTGAAAGGAGTGATAGAGCAGCATGGAGGTGCTCTACTCGCTCTGGGTACCCTGACTTCATCCCAGAGTCTAAAGACACATTTGCTGAATATATATTTATGAACACCAGATTCAGCACTTCAGAACTCCAGAGGCTCTAAGATCCACTGCTGACAATTTGCCCAACACAGCTGTCCTCCTAGAGCTCTGTTTCGCCTTCCCTCCACTTGTCTTGTTAACTCAATATCTGGGGACAATAGCTGAGGTATAAAGTCATTGTTCCTGCTGAAAGGTGCGGTGACAAAGAGGTTAAAGCAGGCCTCATTTCCACAGCTCTACTGGGAAAGCGATATTCACGCCGTGGGAAAACCTTGACCGACTCCTTCAATAGTGGCCCACCTTAGCACAGATGTGACGAATAAACGGTCCACCTGCCCTTTGCTGCAAACACAAGTAATGTTTTTTAACATGTGGACAAGGCGGGGGCAGTGTAATGAGACAGAACTCAATGTTAGGTCTGAATGCTGTTTTAAATTAACTTCTTCAATGGTAGATAAACGTGGTGCGAGAGCACGTTGGGTCCAGAGTTGTACATTTATGCCGACATAGGATTAATTTGAGTGTAATTAAACTAAGAACTAAATTCTCAAAGAGAAGTTTTTAAATTGTTCTAATGGGCATCTATAGTTTCAAGATTTCTCAAGCAAACTACACTGACGATGACAAGCTTGTGGAACTGCTAAAAGCTACAGGACAAGTGGATGAGTGGAGCTTCAACTCTATCAATAAGAAGTGACAGGAAACAAGAAAAGCAAATGAAAAATACCTCAACAGTCAAAGAAGGATGAAAAAGAAGGTAGAATAAACCAGGGCAATGACATAACTGGGCCCTTAATCCATCATTCTATCATTTCTGTCTCCCTCACACGCTGATGCTCGGTCGTGCTCCATTATGCGACCAACTGGATAAAACTTTGGTGTAACCTTCTAACGCCCCGCTAAGTGTGATGAAGTACAATAGGAGTAGAAATGTCACAATGCAAGAATTTCAAACTTGATAATGATACCCAGGAAAATACTCCTTGATGTTATTTTCAATGCTGTGGGGAAAAAAATGACAAATAAATACGAGGCTTTATTTATGAAGATTAGAACAACAACAAAAATAACATAGGTGACAACATCATTTTTAAGTTGCCTTACAATGTAAGACAAAGACACTAAATGTTAAGTTGTCTGATGTAGTACTGTGACCATATTTTCATAACTGATCATACGACATGGGCACTTGCTGACTGACTTTTTTTACAGATTCAGTCAGGGACTTTAAGTTAAACACAACACATTTAAATGTCTGTTAATGTTATAAGCATACCAGGTTAATAATATTTGCTTTGTTTGATCAGCTTTAAATGACTAATATCAGACATGACAATCCAAGTAGCAACAAAATCAGAAATAATCTTAAAGAGCTAACTAAGCATCTTATATCAGCCCAACCTTACACTTTGATCCTTTACATGGAAAAAGAGAAAGGTAGATTAAGTTTAGTTGCATTATAGCTTGAGAGAGTATTTCACGGGTTTCTCCATGAAGGGGAGGTTGGGTAACAGAGATTATTGGCAGAGATTTTGGTCCCACATGAGTTGAGAAACCCTGCTGAACCTTCACCCAATCCCTCTGGAGAGGGCAGTTACAACAGGCTGCACAGTATCCAAGTTTCAGAAGGATACAGAGGATGAAGAGGGACTTTGTAGTAAGATGTGTAAAGGCCCATTTCTATGAGTTTCTCTCCAGTTTTATTACTTTAGCCAAATGACGAGTAAGGGTAAGTTCAGGGTTTCTTCACGCTGTATATCTTTGCAGTGGTTTACTTGAACTCTAGTGTGTTTATTCCTTTGGTTTGCTTCACTTTTCCACAAAAAGAATGACAGTCATGTCAGGAAGTCTAACTCCTACTTCATGTGCTCTTTACTAGAGTAAACTCTAGAAAAGAAGATCTACCAACAAGTGTGTCACTCTAGTGTAAGTATAAAGTACAAAATCCTGCAAACAACTAAAAATCCTTCTAAGATGAGGATTAGGATTTGATTATACTTCTTGAATTGCTGACCTTGTGCATGAAAGAATTCCAAAACTTCACTCCATGTAAATTTAGTTCATCAGCTGGTTCACAGTGTGAACCTAAACGAGCAAAATACAAAAATAAAATAATACAATGCAGTGATCTTTTCCCAGTCTGTTTTTGGACCAAAAAAAAGCAAAACTCAGGCGAACACTGAACCCTGAAAACTTAGCAAAACAAACTAACCAAAGCCAAAAACCTTTTAACTAACAAAATATGGGAGATTTTGGGAGGTAAATAATTACAGGAACAAAGGAAGGTTTGGCCATCAAGCAAAATCGCTCTCCTCTTCATTCCATCATAATGTCTCTCCCTGTACCCACATCTAACTGTGCTCTATTAGCCCTGTCAGCAAAACTGGAGAGTCAAGTGGGAAATTAAGTTGCTCTGTGTGTATATGCCTCTAACATGTTGTTTTTATTACCCCCGCTCACCTCAGTGTTCATAATCCATATACTGCTTCATGTCTGCCTCACCAAAACACACATGTTATGAATTTAACATACAAAAAAACACACTGAAAACACAGAATGCTGGAATGTATAGCACCAAATCACAACATCAGTCACCTCAAAGCATCAAGGCACTTTATACTGTCAGCTAAAAGCCCTATACTAATGCAGACAAAACCTCAACAATCAAGTGACTCCCTTTGAGCAAGCACTTGGTGACAGTGGGAAGGAAAAACTCAATTTTAACAGGAAGAAAATCTCCAGCAGAACCAGGCTCAGGTATGGGTGGACATCTGCTACAACCGGTTGAGGATGAAGGGAGGAAGAAAAGACATAAGACACTGTAATGCCATAGTATTAAGCTGCTCTGTTATTTAAGATGTGAAACGTCAATTACATACCATGTAAAGCATTCTCTTTAGTTGTATCATGACTAAATTCTATTCACATTTTCCACTAGAAAGCAGCAAGGGTTTAAAAACAACAACAAGCTACCAAACTTTTGTATTTACTTTAAAAAGTTTGAGTTAATGATGTAAACCCATTTATATCACCACAGCCTAATAAATGGAGGAACACAAATCTGCCCCTGCAGACACAAAAGTCACACATAAAATCTAATTCATCCACAGCATCTGCATCAATCGACCAGGCAGAGCAGCTAACAACACATTTCCATGCCTCTGACCAGAAACAGGTCATCTGACATAGAACCAGCGTGGGAAAGATGAGCAGATCCACTGTGACTGCAGTTAACATCACGTAACAGAGCCTCACCATGATCACGCTGCAGGCTTTTAGGCTTATTAAACACAAACTAAGAGAAGCAGCAGGCTGGAGAATTTTTGTTTTCCAAAAAAAAACAAAAAAAACACAGACCACAGACTATCATTTCTATTTTGTGAGTGGCTGTGTTTTCTGAAATTTGCACCCGTAACTAAAAGCTTGCTTGTTTTCTAAAACTGCTTACTACCATTCTGGTGGACACAGCCAATAAAGCCGGTTCAAACTGTTGCATGCAAGTAACTAATTATGCAGGATGTTGTTCAAAAGCATTTTAATCCAGGAAATGAGCAACCAGTCGTGACTCTACATACTTCAACTTTTTTGCAGTTCCTGTGTAGTCTCAAAACATTCTCACCACCAAAAACCAGTTATTTACGTCAGCCTCAGCCTGCGCCAAACCAAAAAACTGCATAATCATTACATTCAACATAGATTTACCTCCCATATTCTTTAAAAATGATATACCTATGATAATCACTCAGAAAAGTCAAGGTTGTTTCATAGGGTCATACAAGATGGATGGATGCATGGATGGATGGAGCAGACAGGGACAGTGACCAGGTTACAAAATTACGTCTATTTTTTAATACAATCAAACTTTATTTAAAAAGCAGACACTGGCTGTCTAAATTCCTTCTCAGTCCTGTAAACTGTGTTATCATGAGATGCAAGGAGAATACTTCACTCAGCTGACACCAAAATTCTAGATATGTGACAACACTTGCACACCTGTAACACCAGGTCGTCAGCTTCATGTGCTTTTGCATCATGTTTCTTTTCATTCAGCTTCCCCAACCACACCAACCCTACACCTTTGTCCGTTTGGGCTTCACATACTCCTAACCTCTTCCCAAAACTAATCAACCATAAAAGTATCAGCAAACAGGAACGAGCTCCCTGATGGAAGAGACAGAGACTGCGCCAAGGACGCACTCGGCAAATGAACCAAACGAGCGGAAGGCAGCAACTCGCTGTCATCCAACATTACACTTTGTGATTGCTCACTGATACTCCTCCGAGAGAGGTGATCTTACACTCCGCGTGCTGTAATCATAGCCTGCTTTCCTAATGCAGTTCGCTAAAAAATTTATCCTAGGAGGAGGGGGAGCAGGAGGTCTCTGAACAACAGCTGTTCCACCTCTGTCCCTTAGGCTGAGGGGGGGGGTTGGCAAAAGATGGAGCAGGCGGGAGGGGGAAAAAAAGCGGGCTATGAAACTGAAGGAGTACTCACCCTAGATCCCTGATTTACTCACAGAGGGGTGAGAGAAGGACAGCAGCTCTAAAAATACCCCCATAAGGAGAGAGGGAGAAGGAGATGGAGGGCTGGGGGAAGGTTTGGGTACGAGTGGAGCGGCAGAGAAGGAATAAGAGAAGAAGCAAATGTTTGTTTTTGCTTCGGTCACTATAAAAAAACAAAAAGAAAGTGACATCTGCAGTCTGCATCCTAAAAATACACCTCCCTTGTGGCAAAACTTTAGAATTTTGAAAGGGGGCCCATTCTTCCTCTTTGCCCCATCATCACTCCTTCCTTCATTCTATCGACCAGTCCCTCCCCCTTCTCTTCTCTAATGAAAGAACATGTCATTGAAGGCCCCAAAAGCCAGAGGGGTTAAAATGAAGGAGAAATGATTGGCAAAGGAAGAGAGGGCAGAACAATGTCCTTTTTTTGCAGCTAATTTATGTCAGGACCAGTGGCCCAGATACAGAGGTCAACCAATGGAGTCTGCTATAGCAGCACCACAGGCTACAGGCCACAGCCTCATACACGTCTTCATCCTTTTGAGAACAAATTTTACACACATACAACACATATTTAGGATCTTGAACAGAGTTTTCCTCAAAAATAAAACTAATCCCAGGTGAGAAAAGGCTACATAACTACATTAATATGTTTTAGAAATACAGTTTTCATCACTCTGCAAAAACTGACTGAAGAAGGCAAGACAGTAGCTCCGTGAAATTGAAGCAGCAAAAAGGTTTACCAATACTGATACCATGCCAATATGAATACCAACCCTGGTATTGGTATCGGATCGATACCAAAATTTGGAGCACTGCACGGGGCTACTCTTCAGGTTTATTCTCCTCACCGATTGAGTCATTTCCATCACTTCTAAGTGTCCGACAAGATTTGGGAAACAAGGCCAAAGTTTACTCGGTAATCATTCAGATGTTCCTGATCTGGAGGTTTGAGGTGACTGAAGTTGTGGTGCATGTGCTGTAACTGTGTTTAACTAGGAATCAGAATATTTATAACTTTCAAGCTGAAAGAAACAGTTGTTTAGAGTCAGTATTATCTGTGATATCACAAACGGTTACAGGCAAACAGCCTCTCTTTCTCAAATACACAGATTAACTGCTTTTCTCTGGTTATTATTATTTTACATGCTGTATGTCTGTGGATTTCACAGTTTTGCCGGGTAGAAAGAAGACACTCAAAGACATCACTTTCCATTCCAGGCATCTTTTCTTTTTTCTTCTTTTTTTTTGCAATTATCTGATAGTTAATAGATTACATGATTAATCAATTACTCCCAAATAATCAACATGATGACAGTGTGCTTGTGAAACCAGTTCACTCAACACTGTTAACTTTATGGAGGACTGCTTTAAAAATGCAAAATGCAATTTATTTATAACTATTTATTTTACAAGCCTTCAACTGCTGCGACTTTGACATCCTCATCAGAAGAAGCTGCTGAATGCTGATACCCTCCTTCTTTATACTGCGCTCTCTCTCTCTCTCTCACACACACACACACACACACACATACAAACACACCTCTATCTGCTGTCTGTCAGATAGCAGAAAATAGTGACTCCACACATGACGAGTGAAACAATGACCCAATAATGGGTAGAGCGTGAACCTGAGAGGCGACGAGGTAAAGGCATCCCCCAGCCCCGATTGACCGGGGGATCTTCACTTGTTTGAGTAGTTGGTGACACTGATATCCACCGCCTGTGTCACACACAACTTAGTGGTAACCGAATCTGCCTGCAAGGCCCCAACTTACTACTTCCATCTTCCCCTCTGCTGACAGCTGACCATGGGGAGTGATGAATGGGAAGGTCTTGTTGCCAGCCCAAGCACACAAAGAACCCGATATGTACATTTTGACATGAACAGATGTACGGGGACTCATTTTTCCCCCAATCATTCCTGAAAGTAATTTCATGTTTTTATTTTTTCTTGCAAAATATTATTTATGAATTCTGTCAAACGCCCACCACATGATCCTACAAGTTCAAAGCCATGTATTAATTTAAATCTTTTTAAAATCAAAAATAGTAATCTGCTGACAGATGAAGCAGATGCCGCAGTCCATTTTGTTACACACGAAATGTTCTGCTGGAAATTCTCTGGGTCTTGCTAATTCATGTGGATGCCACCCACCGAAACACTATCATGGGCCAAGCACACCCACCATAACAGCAGCTCCATCCTGTAGGACAGTGCACCCCACCACACCTCAAAAACTCCTCAGAACAACCAAAGAAAGTTCAAATCAAACACAGTCTACAGATCCCATTTCCCATTGGAATAAGTCTGATGCGCACCTGGGAACCCAGAGAACCTAAAGATCCTCTGCCACAGGACACCCCACCCCCCTATCACGCCCCCCTATTGCGCCCCCCTATCGCCAGGTCGTTTGTCCATGACCTGACGTGTCAGACCTGAGGTTTTTTTAAACAAAATAAAATGCAAAAAATGTTAAGTTATAAAGTGATTTTTTTTTAAGTAAAGGAATCTGCCAGTGTTTCCACTCAGAAATCAACAGTTTTTAATGCATTTTTTTGTGTGTTTATTTATTTATTTTTATAACTGTGTTGACTCATAAAAAAAAGTTAGGAATTGGGAATGTAAATAAATGTTTGCTCAATCATTAAAAGATTTATCATTTTCCCTTCCTTGGCTACTGAACTAATCACCTCCATTAATATCCTGTGATTAATCCCTGCCTTCATGCTCTGATGATCCACTTTAACCTTGATCCTCTTTTCCAGTTTGTCTCACAGTGACTGATGATTCTTGTTTGGACAGCTCACTCAGCTGTTTTGTGGGAACAAAACCTGTAAACTCCACCAAAACATCACTCCAAACAGTAAACCTCCCTGATACAGATCTGTGGGTGTAACAGCAGTTTTTTTTAAACAAAGCTCTGATTGCCAGCTCTGATCCACTTTCCCACGCTGTGTCTCCAAATAAGGAGCAGGGGCTGGTTTTGATTGGCTCTCCATTCTGTTTGGATTAGATAATAAGTTACCTGCCACTTCTTAATCAGCACTGAAAATCCTTACATAACCCCCCTCCCTTTCCTTTAAACACACAAGCCACACAAACACTAGTTTGTTTGGTATCTCATCGAACTGAGACACCACTCCACCGCTATGCGTAACAGTCTTGCGTCCTGCGCTTTCAGGGGGTGGTTTTGGCTTCATCAGAAGCACGCGGACATTTCCTGTAAAGCTCCCAGAGAAGAGCGTGATCTACCCCGTGAGATGACTGAATGGCTGATGATGTGAAGGTTCCAAAAGTTGCCAAAACTTCTGATAGAATGAGTGGCACGCAGAGATTCAGACAAGGAGCGACTTGTTGCAGAGAACTGTGCCAAACTGTGCCGCGCTGCACTTTGCGTGAGCCAGGGCGAGCTGGTTTAGCACCAATACGTGACAACATCCAATTTTACATTTTACATTTTTAGCAAATAAAATGACAGTTTAGTAAACCAGTGTCCACCTGCGCGTCCTAAATGGACACTTCAAAGAGCATAATTGGGTCAGAGATAGAACCGAGAGCGTTTTACGCGTTCTTTTAAGAGAAATC